>CM021104.1:535623774-535917215 GCA_007115665.2 Sequoiadendron giganteum | reverse complement strand
TTTCACGCCTATCATGTGCTTTAAGCGTCTACACCTAATTTTTCCCAGAAAAGCGGCTTGAGTCTTTTTACAGACAAGTCTTATTGGCATCTCCATACTACTTGTTACTAGTGCTAGAAAATGAAAATTGCTAAAGTAACTAAAGCTTTCTAAGCTAAGAATTCTAGGAAAAATTGCGATCTACAATGTTGCTAATGACTCTATTTATAAACTGGCCAGGGTTCACCTGATGAGGCAAACCATAATTATGACAGAGGAAAATTCTGTTGTCAAGCCTCGATTTTTAGTGTTGCGGCGTGTGAAGTGAAGGGAATAATTAGGTACAGTTGCAACTTGCTTTGTTCAAGTTGCCGAATTCAATAAAGATTGGCCAAGTGTCAACATAAGGAGTTGTCATCCCATCTGAATCAAGGAAAATATTTTACACAGGCTGTTGGGTGATGCGCCCAAGTACAATCAAGAAAATCAGTAAATGCAAAAGAGCTTGCGAAAGATTTAGCAAGGTTGTCTTGGTTCGTTGTTCAAAAAAAATCAAGCGCCACCTCACGCGAAAATCTTGTCTCTTAAATGTGGGGAGCAATTTGGCAGGTTGGCGATCTTTTCACACGCATGAAAAGCTGGTGACGCATATAGAAACTACGTGTGAAAGGCTGGCATGTACACTCACTCAACCATTTTTCATGAAAATCAAAAAACAGGTTGAGTATACAAGACACATTTATTGTGAAAGTTATCAAAAGATAAAACGGCTAAGTCATTCACAAGAGAGAAAGATTTTTTCAGAAGCTAAATCATCTATGAAATTGTTTGAAGGTTCTTGCGAATACAGAAGAAATGACTGAGATTGCATAAAGTTTAACACAGACCCTAGCCCCAACCAATATAGACAAGCAAAGAATGAAGGCACCCTGCATACAAATCTATGTCCTGGAGTCTTATGCTACCCCAAACATCCCATTAAAGCCATGTTGGCCCTTCACCAGTTAGGTAGACCAGAGAATACTGAACATGATTCTTCCTAGAAATCAGGCTTTGGTTTCAGAGGATTGGGATAATGTCTTTGATGTTGAGTTATCCCAGAATCCTAGAGAGCCTTAGGGAAGCTACATGCGAAAGAATGAAGAAATTAATGGACCCCTTCTGCAAGCATCTATAGGAATGTGGGCTTCCCTAGTATATGGTTTCCTTGGTGCATTATTGTCCAAAAATTGTAGCAACTTACGTAGCAGGCTTCGACCTGAACACCAGAGTGATAAGTGACACTAATTTCAGGATGATCATCAACCCTGAATCTATTCAAGATATGTTATGCATCTCGCTTTCCTTGACCCAGGATGTTTAAATTTTTGACATGAAGAGGATGCATGATAAGTGAAGAGGGCTCATATTGGCGCCACAGTTTTACCACACTGAAACTACTTAGCCAACAAATGTCTCAACACCACCCAAATTTTCATTTAATCTGGGTACCTTAAAAGTTGGGTCTTCTTCTATTTGTTCTATGTTGGTGCTGGTGTGTGGGCTGGATACAGACAAATAGGTTTTTGAGTTTTAGATGTGTCTTAGCTTTATGTTGAGAAAAAACGTGGCTTCGCTTCTGGATTTTGAGAGAGTTATTACTGATGGGATTTGGAAGCAACTGCAAGAATTCTAGGTCAGTTCTAGGGTTAGTTATCTCTCTTTCTTGGCCTACTTAATATTGCACTAGAATCTAGACTATTTCATGACATTTATGTCTCTAGCTGTTTTCGACTAAAACGGCCAAAGGAAGCCAGTTTCGAAATAGACTCATGTCATGTCGAAATTTTTTGATTACTATGCATTTTCGGATTTGTTCTTAGCCCCAACTTTGTGGGATTTGGATAGATCTGGGATCAACATGTTCGCGTGCTTGTCACCAAGACAAAAATCCTAGTTAGGAAAGCTTGTGCCACCCTATGATTGGTTCTTTGGCACAAATTTCACTATGCTCTGCATGAGAGGGTTCACCCGAGAACCTTTCTGGCTCTCACGTTTTCTCTCTGACAAAGTGTTGGCCCTGGAAGCGATGAGACAACTATGTAATATTAATAATGTTTACTAGGGAGGAAAACATTTTAACCTCCTATTTGATACTTCCTATCATGTTTGGTTCTGTGTCACTGATCAAGAAAAGGACTTCAAAGATTAACACTTCAAAGATTTTTTTTTCAAAGTTGGGTCATCTTGGGTTGGTGGTGATAAATGACACCTAGCCATACAACCTCAAAATTAATTTATCGGAGGTTGGCATAAGAATTCCACATCATCCACGGTTATTTTGGGACCCTCAGAAGAATGTTGAAGAGGGGAATTTAGGGTTATATGTAGGCCTTGAATATTTTCCTACTAAGGACATGCGACCGTCGTGGCTGAAATTTTACTACATACTAGGGAAGGCCAATCCAAATCAGAAGATCAACCACGCCCTGCGCACCTAATTGCAAAAGCTCGAATGGTGTCTAGAAAAGATTCAAGACTTCTGGATTTACCGATAGGAGATTAAGACAACCACCAAGCTTTACGAAGAGGTGGCTCTAGATGAAAAATTTGACGACATATGGGAAAACACGCATCCAGATGCAGAAAGGTCTTCGAACCCTTCAACGTCAAAGAAACAATATAGAAGGGAGGGGATTTCCACGAATCCTAGAGAAGAAGTAACTTAGAATCCCCCTGCCATTGAGGAGAATCCAATGCCTGAAGAAGATGTCGGTAAACAACCTACGTAGCAGGAGGATTCATCAAACACGCAAGCGTCAGACCCATCTAGCTCCTCTAAATCTACCAAGAAGTGGCCAAAGACTACCAACAGTAAAAGACGGGTCATTGTAGATCTTGAGGATTCCCTGGATGGAAAGCAAACACGAACAAGAGAATCCAACGGAGAGGACGAGCAGCAGCTCGAGGAAGTGGTTGTTTCATCTGCAGCTCCTCACGAAGCTCAGGTATCATTTTTTCCCTCTTCTCTTTCTACTATGTCTCTGGTCTCTTCTTCGTCTGCCCCCGCTTTTTCATCTACACCATTTTTCTCTTTCGTTGGATATCCCGGGTAGTCGAGTCTTTCCCCTCCTAGTTTCCCACGTTCATCCACTGCTTTCCATCCCTTATCTGAAGCACAATTTGGTGTCAGTGTTGGGCTCATGAGCCAACAATTCTTATCCCCGAAGCCCAGCCCTTCAATTGGGCCTTCCTAGCCTTTCCATATACCGCACTATCATCCTCTCTGAGTGGCCAATTCATTCCACCATTCTCCCCAACCATTATAACAAGGCCTAGAAAAACCACTAATGCGCTGAGTACACTATCTTTCCCGCTAGCAGTCCCTTGAGAGTTTACTTTTGCTGGTGGCCTGGGTATTCCTTCTCAGGAATATTTCTCATAGGTGGAGGCAAACAAAAGCGCTTGAGCTAGCCGAATGCAAAAGAGGAGACAAAAGGAAGCGGGCAGGCAAACAAATCCTCTCCTGCAAACTGTGTTCAATGAAAGTCAAAATTCATTAATATTTGTAGAGATCACTCCCAACATGATTAAACCGGTAGGAGAAATGCTACCAAGTGATTACTCTATCAATGCTATTGGGCTAGACTTGCAGCAGACCTGCCCACGAGATAAGGTCAAGCTAATGGAGGAGACTCAAAAGATTGTAACCACTGATTATCTCAAGCTCAATCACTAGGCAAGGAGAAGGGAGGAGCAAATTTCAGAGCTAAAGGGAAAGGTCAATATCTGGGTGAACAAGTATAAGGCCCAAAAAAATGAAATAGGTCACCTGGAGAAGGAGAGGAGTTCTTTTGAAAGCCAGATCAAAGAGTTGTAGGTTATGAGCATAAAAATCATCCCAACCCTCCAGCATGAGGTTGAGCAGAGCCGAGAAAACGAAGAAAATCTCTGTGCTGAATCCGTACAACTGAGTGAAGGTATGAAGGAGCTCCGACAGAGCACAAATGATGAAATAAATGAAATAAATGTCACTTTAGAGTTGGAGATTCAGAAAACAAAGCAGGCCGAATTGGCTCTGGAGGAAAAATGAAAGGAACTTTCCACTCTAAGAGAACAAGTGTCCGCATTGGACAGGAGCCTATCAGAGCTAAATGCGGACTTGAGCAGTAGAGAAGCGGAGTTGAGTATCTTGAGGACCCAACCTCTTGCACCATAGATGAGCTCATTGGAGATTGCCAAGGAGTTGTATGCATCATACTAGGATAACTTCAAGGCATTATGCCTTACTCTATAGCCGACCCTAAAATTTATGGCATAGGCAGCCAGCCTATGTAGAATGGTAGGTGAAACAATCCAGCAGATTGAGGAGGTAACTTCTGATAAGGTTCCAAAGGCTAGGATTTTGTTGGACAAATTATATATAGCTTCCTATGAGGCTCTGAGTGACGTGGGTATTGAGGACCGAACAACGATGGCCATGGGCGTAAGCATCCTCATTTTTATGCACGAGGTTGTCTAACAGGTGGCAAAATGCAGGGCCAGGTTGAATCAAGCTACCAGTAATATGCAGGCAAAGTTTTCCCGCTTAACTCAGAGAGGCCTGCCTTTGCCCTTCATTGCAGATTAGGTGGTAGAAGGTGTTGAACACATTATTGCAAAGATTGAGGAGAAGAAGCAAGACCTTTATGTTTTCCAATCTTTTGATCAGTCTTTGACTGCCGAGAAAATTGAAGGGATCTTGCATCAGTTGGCACAACTCTTCTTCCAGTTGGAATTAGAGACAAAAATATCTGGCGGATTGCCTTTCAAGGCAATTATCGATCTCAAATTGGCACATGAAAATTTGCGAGCTCTCTCCGCGCTATCAAACGAGCTCTGAACCGGTCTGCAGGCTGCCCTCTCAAAGTTGTGAGCTATTTTGGGATGCTGAACCGAGGTTTCTAGGGTTCTTCATTCCACGAGCGAAATGTCCCTGTGAGTCACCAAACTGTTTCACAAAAAACCGCCAACTTTCACGATTTTTATTTTTATCTTCGCGATTATGCCTTACCTTTAAATCACTCACATTGCTCAGCGTGCTCCATGTGGCTTCCTCTCGAAGCCTTTTGCTTTTCATATTGCTTCACTTTTGTCGGTCTCCGTTTGTGCGACATGTGGCCTTCTCTGGCTGCTTTTCGAACTGAGCCCACCTTGCAGTTTCTATCACTCGATGATGCCCACATGGCTTCCTCTCAGAGCTTTTCATTGGGCGTCCCTTCGTCATTTTTTCAGGCCCCATTTTCATGACATATGGCAGTTCTTTATGCGCTGGTTACCTTGGACTTACTGCCGCGCCTTTTGTACTTGTTTTCTGTCATGTTTTCTTTTGTGGCGTTACGTGTTCATTTCTGCTGCTACATGGTTTTTTGTTCTTTGCAATGGCTTTGCTGGCATGCTCCTGGGCGATTGTTGTTTTCAGTGGCGGCTCGAGGTGATCTGGGGCGTCGATCCTTGCTCGCAGCTTTATTTCTTTGTGGTGATTCAGGTGGTGGACTGACCTATTTATACGACCATTTTTCTCTTTTATTAGGTTGTTGTTAAGTGGCTAAAAGCTCCCGAGCACTGGGAAAAGCCTTTGTAATAATTTTATTAAACTTGAAGACTCTAGACTATGCCAATCAATTCGACCTTTCTGTTTTCATGCATTTAGTAAGACTGTTAGTCTGTGCTAGTATTTTTCTATAATGTATGAATGAATATTCTTCAGATTTTGTGATCTTTCATAGCTCAATAAATACAGATCATGTTTTCTTGACTCCTCTGTGTTGGCTAAGGTTATGCTAGGTTATGCTATGCAAATTAGAGGGTATTTGTTATGTTTAAAGTCCTTTTCAAAAAAATTAGTTGATAAACAACAATTTGATGGTTCGGGCCTTTGTATCCTGCACTGTGCTCTGGTAAAATTGTCTATGATTTTGGCACATCGCCTGTATTTTAAATTTCATGTTTTGCTATCTTTCTAACTTTTTACCTTCCCAACTAAATGAAGAGCCAACTTCGATAAAATCTTGGAGGTCACTTAGTTAGTGCACTATGTCCCACAATAACTAAGTTTGCCATAAGACTGCTACTACCTACAAAATCTTACATCAACATTAACTATATTTATTATTTTTCTATTATTTAATTTAAAACAACTATTTCTAAACATAATAGGAAACAATATAAATCAAATGTTTAATTTATTAAAAATAAATCAATCAAATATTCTATAAATATTAATTATTATTTTTTTATAATAATACAAATATTTAAAAATATTTTCTAATTTTTTAAAAGAAATTAAATTAAATTAGAAACTTATTATAAAATGCATACTCAGAAAAACTACAAAGTCTATAAAGAAAATTTCTATTGACAAAATAATAGGACTAATAATACTTCTTCTCATGTTTGTTTTGAAGCTTCAATCTAGAATCCCATATATGATCCATGATTCATGGGGCTAATGAAGACATGTGGCAAGCCCGAGAGAATTGCACATTATTTCATTTTTTAATTAAAACATATATTATTACTTAACTCAAATTGACTCGGGAGATAACATATTTGATCAATGCATTAACTTCTAGTTAATTAAATGTATGATAGAATTAGCTAGAGTTAACAATTTACATGTAATAGTTAATCAATTGCATAAGTGAGTGAAATAAATTTGATTAATGAGTGAGACTTGAACTGAGTAAACTTAACAGTCAATTAGATAAGATAAAATTAATTATTTAATACATCACTTAATCTCCTTATTTTAACCTGTTAAATAAAATTTACTTTTGCCCCTCAACAATTTTTTCCCGGAAGTTCTACAGATATTTTCCGTAATGTATAGTTGTAATATCCTATGCAATCAAAAATTTCAATTTAAAGTGCTTTTCGAAAGCATATGGAAATGTTTTAAATTTTTCAGGCAAGACGACGTACGAATGTTGAAAACATTTATTTGTGGCGACTTTTCTGTCGATGTATATTCACAGTGGTCCCACTTTCAAAAAGATATTTCCCTACGGACAAAAACCTTCTTCCATGAGCCGAAACACGATGTTACTTTCTGTGGTCCTCTTCTGTGATTCAAAAGACTTTGTCGGTTAATAGCGACAATAAGGGGTTGCCTTTCGTGGAAGATTTATTTTTTATTATTTTTTTTGTCCATTTTGCGCAAAAGTATTTCTTTTACATGCTTAGCCCATCAGTGCCAGCTTGAGGAGAGGGATCTAGTCTTATAATAAATTATATTCAAATATAGATAAATTAATAAATGAATAAATGTTTCTTCGGATAGATTCTTACAGTGAAAGCCAATTTGAGGTTAAGATTACAAGATCAAAATCACCGTCTTGTGGAGAATGAATTATTGGATGCTTAATTATTGGTCTCAGAGCGTTTATATAAAATGCTACTATTTCGTAACAAGGAATCAGTTTAGTCCACAGCATCTGAAAAAGAACTGTGAACAAATTTCCAGATGGAAGAACAAAAGCTTGGAAACTGCAATGGGATTCTGAATACAGAAAATGTAGTTGAGAAGAAAAATGAAGGAATGTTGGAGACAGCCGTTGGCTTTAGTACAGCCGAAATGTCAAGCCTTACAGAGGTCTGTAATTCTTTCTTTCCCTCTCTGCCTTTAGAAGCTGCTGGTCTTGCACTGGATAGCTCTAACTTCAGTAAGGATGTCGAGGAATTTTATAGGGCTTCTTTGCCAAACGGGTGGAGTACCTTTGAGGTAAGCTTATTCTGAGCTCGAAATTACTGTAACAGAGAGATTTCAAGTTCCCATCTATAATCATAAAGATATAATTTTGTAACGAATTTGTCTGTACATAAATAGCTCTAATCTGTATTTCAAATGCATCACCCATCAGGTCTTCCTAATGAGTGATGCTGAAGGGCTAGAAACAATCCATTAATCTTTACCAATATCTTTCTGAAAAATCCGGTTTTAGTGTTGATACACCTGGCTTGCTAAGATGGAACTTAATTCCCAAATTATAGCTTGAAATTGTGTAACCGAGATATAATAAGGAACTGCAATGTGCATTTCTAATAGGCCACTCCTGCTGATGAGTGCTGATTAAATGTTATCAAAAACGCCGATTCTTATCAAGATCTCTATCAAAATGTTGTTTAAAAGACGATTTTAAGAATTGATATATTTTAGGTGCTGAAAGAGAACCTAATAACCTTTTGGCAGGTTGCAGAAACCATGAAGAATCTGCTCAAACCTGAGGAGCTTAAGGTCCTGAAGACAATTCTGTGGTTGCTGTCTACATCTTTGGGAACGTTTTTGCTTGCAGGAAGGCAGTCTTTAGTTACAAAGTTTCCGATTGTTCAGAGGTTTGGGAATTTGCCTCTTGAGAAACGAGAGAAAGTGCTTCTTGACTGGTCTACTAGTTCGTTCTTCCTCTTCAGAACTGTTTTCAAAGCTTTCAAGATGAGCCTAATGTGGAACCACTTCACCCGAGTAAGTTGAAAAGTCTCAACTAAACAGTAAACATGATATTAAAACGGAGCAGAGTATTTTTAGTTACAGTAGATCTGTTGCATTGATAAATAGAGAATGCACATAAGACATTTTTCTTTTTTAACTACTTGTTTAGTTTATTACTCTTGACAGCTTTGAATCTATTGGAATATTACAAATCCTGAGAAAAATATCTGTCAGACAGATGTTATTCTAGCAACAACACCTTTAGGTAAAACGTTACGGCAAATAGGCTGCAGATGGAGGAGAGACTCTCTTCTCAATATCAGCTCAAGGCATTGTCACTGGCCCGTCCCATTACTACTCTGTACAATTTTTTTTTGAATCTGATTGCCAGTTAATGGACAAAAAGAAGAATTTTACAGTTCAAATTACAAAACAATATTTCTACACCGTCCAGTATTTCCTTAAAAAAATGATGTGAAGTGATTGCTCAGGCTGTCTGTTCATCTCCCTTTCAACAACTTCATTCTTGCTGTCCTCTGTTTGTCTTTTCTTATTCCTTTTATCTTTTACCTTATGCATATCCTTGTGAACAACCTAGGGCAGATTGTGAGGCAAAATTTCTTAGCATATGTGAAATCAACACCTTGGAGGGAACAAGCTAAACACATTGAAGAGACAGTTTCAGCTGTTCATCATAACAAAACAACTCTTTTTATTTAAAAGAACCAGAGGATTTATTTGAAAATTTAGAACTGGATCTACTTTTTAAGGAATATAAGTGGAATGGAATAACAATAATATCCACTGCAACAGTGTAAACTTGCCCAAAATTATCATAGGCACTGCTTGCATCCCTTCCAGAGACAGACAACATTTCAAAAAGTAGTAAGGAACCAGGGCAAATCCACTTCATGAATGGTTGTTTCATATGATGCAAGGAGGTGGATTACTTGAATTCAGTACCAGGTTTAAACAGAGAAAATCAAAGATTCTCCTGCTTCTAGCCTAATTAAAGATTAGGCCACGGTGCAGATATCTAGCTAGCAGCTGCTGCCACTCATTGTGGATAAATTTAATTGCCCTATAATCACTGTTCTCTGTGTTCTTATCTTTACATACTCTTTATTTTTGCCTTCACTGCCACAAACTTGTGAGCAATCTTAACCAAAACTTAACACAGAACGAAACTGGTCAATCTTCTCAATCCCCTGCATGAATTCAGCAGCACTTAACTATCAAATATAACATATAAAACATGTTTTCAGGAGATTTTAGTGAGAATTTTATGGTTAAGTAGTAGTTCTATAATTTCATGTTTTTTTTAATCTTTTTATTTATTAGTCAATTTTTAAATCATTTATATCATATTATTTTGAAAAAAGATTTCAAATTATTATAGGGAGAGGCATAATTTACCGTAGCAGCAAGGGAGAGAAGCATAAGATGTATTGAGACTGAAAGATAAATTATTTAAAGGAGACTTCTATTTTTTAAATAATATCAAAATTTTAAATCTATAAAAAACAACATATAGGAGGTATATAGGATTTACATGTTTCAAAGTAAAAATAAAACATAGGTAAAATTAATAGTTACATAAAAAATAATTGTTTTAATAAAATAAAAATAAAATATGTTTTTAAATTAAATAAAAATTATGTTAATAGTAGATAAAATAGTTAAATAGTTATTTATTTATTTGTGTATTTGTAGAAATTTAACTAAATATTTCATATATCTATTTAAATAATGTCATAAATTTAATTATAAACGTATTTAAGATCTTTAAAAATTTGTATGGAATCACCTAAATTTATAAAATTAACCTATAAAAAATTCTTGAAATAAAAAAACTGAAAATTAGAAATTTTATAATGATTTGATTATTTAATCATTTTTCATTTAAAAAATAAAAATCTATCAATAAACTATAAAAATTTATTATTTATTATTAAATGGTTGTTACTTACTAAGCTTCATTATCCATCTATTTTGACCTTTGTGAAATGATTGAGACCAATTTACTTGATTTAAACATGCTTGAAAATTTTACATGTTGTCTATCTCAATTTATCTCTATAATTGTAGTAAGTAATGATTATATATTTACTCTATCAATTCTTTGAATTGTTCAAATCGATAAATACTTTGTTATTCTCTATTAATAGATTTCCATCATATGACATGTTTCTTGTGGCATAGTGTCTTTTTCAACAAAAAATATTTTGATAAGAAGTCTCCTATATGCTTTTGTTCTTGATTCATCAAGGTTTTTAACATTTGCAAGTTGCACCACATTTGATAATGAATTTCTAAACTCTTCTCTTTTTTTGTTGTATACTTGACAATGTACCTAATTTCAAAATGCTTGAAAAGAACATGTTCTTAATCTCATTTTCTCTCAACAATTGTAGTAAGTAATGATTATATATATGTACTTACTCTATCATCATTTCTTTGAAGTGTTCAAATTGACAAATACTTTGTTATTCTCTAATAGAATTTCTAACATATGATATGTTTCTTGTGCTCCAATGTCTTTTTGAACAATTTTTTTATATTAGAAGTCTTCTATATGCCCTTGTTGTTAATTCATCAAGGTTTTCAATGTAAATGCAAGTTGTAACACATTTGATGATGAATTTCTAAACTCTTCTCTATTTTTGGTGCATACTTATTAATATACCTTATTTCATCATGCTTGAAAAGAACATGTTGTTAATCTCATTTTATCTCTACAATTGTAATAAGCAATGATTATATGTGTTTACTCTATCATCATTTCTTTGAAGTGTTCAAATTGACAAATACATTGTTATTCTCTACTAGAATATAATTTCCAACATATGATATGTTTCTTGTGTCCCAATGTTTTATTCAAAATAATAATAATAATAATTACAAGTCTCATATATTCTCTTTTTGTTAATTCATCAAGGTTTTCAAAATTTTCAAGTTATTGCATTTGATGATGATTTTCTAAACTCTCCTCTATTTTTGTTGCATACTTGACAATGTACTTGATTTAAACATGTTTGAAAAAAACATGTTAATCTCATTTTCTCTCTAAGTTAGTAATGATTACATGAATTTACTCTATCATCATTTCTTTGAAGTGTTCAAATTGACTTGAATACTTCGTTATTCTTTATAAATATAATTTCCAACAAATGATATGTTTTTTGTGCCCCAATGTCTTCTTCAACAAATTTTGTTTTAATTGGAAGTCTCCTATACATTCTTGTTGTTAATTCATCAAGTTTTTCAATGTTTGCAAGTTGCATCACATTTGATGATGCCTTTCTAAACTCTTCTCTATTTTTGTTGCATACTTGACAATGTACTTGATTTAAATATGCTTGAAAAAAACATGTTGTTAATCTCATTTACTCTCTACAATTGTAGTAAGTAATGATTATATATATTTACTCTATCATCATTTCTCACAAACTCAAACTTTTTATCTTCTATTTTAAGTTTTGATATAATTTTGATCCTCAAAATTTAGTAGCCAGAAAATATAATACCTACAAAATATAGTGCCCATAAATAATAGTAACTCATTTTTAATCGTCAAATTGATATATTAATTGTTTAAAAATCATTCAAAAATAATCTTATAAAAGATTCAAAATTGATATATATTTACCTTTACAATAAATGACAAATTTCTAAAATAATTTTTAAAATATTATATGTTTGTTTAAACATTAACTTACAAATATATTTCAAAATTTATACTCTTATAAAAATAATATATCTATTAAAAAATAAAATTAAAACATTAAATATATGATTTTATAAGAAAAATAATTTTAAAATATATTTATAAACTAATAAATACATATATTATATCAAAATATTTTTTATAATAAATATTTATGATTTAATAATAGTTTAAAGTGTTATATCAATTATAATAGATTATATTATAGAGTCTAATAAATTTTAAAATCATCAAATAAAATTTATATAGAGTCCAGTTTTAAGTAATAAATATTTTTAAAGTTATGAAAGTTAAATTTTATATATATAAAAAGCTAAATTTGAAAAAAAAACAAAACAAAAGAATATTATTATAAAAAAAATTGTTGTTTGATTGAACATAATAGATAAGTAACGATATGTTCTTTAATTACATCCACCACTATTTAAAATTCCCACAATATCAACTGAAACTCTCTCAACCCCCAAAAAAAAATCGAAACTCCCCAAATACTGTCATTTAGTAATAAAGCTGTCTAAGAACTTTCAGTACGTGCTGCAAATTTCAGTTGTAACAGCAACTTGGATTGTTTTGCGATTGTTTTTCTTCCTTTTACGTGATGGTACTTAAAACAAACTTTGTTTTCTTAATCTGGTAAATTTATTTGGCTAATCGGATTTTGATTACTTAATCTTTCTCTTCTGGGGTTGTGAACCATTGGCTCCACGTTTAAGAAAACTCGGCTCATTCCATAAAACATTGAAATATACACTGATAGTTTACAGTACAAGAATTAGTAAAACCCTTTCTATTTTGGTGGACTGGAACTTTCATTTCTGTTATGATCAAATGGATTTGTTGCAATCTCTTTCCATCGGATGTAAAGACTGTGCTGAACAGTGGACTGTAGTTCTACAGTTTTTATTGGTTTTTGCTGCAGCTGTATGTTTCAACTATTCTCTGTATTCTTTTGACAGCTTCATACAATATAAAAAAGAATGAGTAAAACAACTGAACATCATAAAACATGGTATTTGGTAATCTTAGCTGTTGCAAGAAATTCTCAGCTCCTTTCCTGAAAGTAAAACAACTAAACCACATAAAACATCGTATTTGGTCTTCCTAAGTCGACAATCCGTGAAACGAGGCCGAGTTTTCTCTGCATAAAAATGGTCGAATGCTCTTCAATTTCAGAAAAAAACACTTGTTAACTAGATTTAACCAATTTTTAAAATGATAGTCGGGAAACTAAATGTTAAAAATGCAGTTCGAGGGAAGAATCATGTTTAATATATGTGGCTAGTATCTTAAGAGTGATTAAATGTAGTACAGGAAAGAACAGCCATTTTTTAGGAGCAGACTAAAACTTTATTGGGAAAGGACGCTTAAAAAATCTTCTATTTCTCTGGTAGGTAGATGAGAAGGGGCACAACCCCTTCTGGAAAGCCATACAATACTGCGGACCGGATCCAGTGGCAATGACTGCACAACTTTCCCCCAAGCCCCTGGAAAGCTCAGTAATAGACATGTCTGTTTTATACGGAGATGAATTAGACTCGGTTCTGGAAAGCCATGGATGCAAATTAACACGGGCTTCCGACATCTCTGCTCTTGCAAATGTGCACTGCTCCCCGGTAGACCACGCCATAGAATGCGACGTAGTCATAGTAGGCTCAGGCTCCGGCGGCGGGGTCGCAGCCGCTGTGCTTGCAAAAGCAGGCTTTAAAGTCGTTGTGTTGGAAAAAGGAAGTTACAAGGCCCGCCATGATTTGGGGCTCTTGGAAGCGGTGTCGATGAGAGATTTGTACGAGGAGCAAGGACTGATATGGACGGAAGACAAGAACATGGTCATCATGGCTGGCTCTACTGTAGGTGGCGGCTCGGCAATCAACTGGTCCGCCTCGTTTCGAACCCCCGACCATGTGCTCCGCGAGTGGAGCCAAACTCTAGGGCTTGGAATGTTCGCGAGTCCTCGATACCGCGAGGCAATGGATCGAGTCTGCGACCGGTTGGGTGTCCAGGAGGGGTGCGAAGAGGAGAGCTTCCAGAATGCTGTGCTGCGGAAAGGCTGCGAGGCGTTGGGATACCATGTGGGGAATATTCCAAGAAATGCGGCGGCTGATCATTACTGTGGATGGTGCAACTTCGGTTGCAGGAGAGGAGCCAAGCAGGCCACTTCCGAGACGTGGCTCGTCGACGCCGCCAACGCTGGTGCCGTCATATTTACCCGTTGCTCTGCGCACAGGATTTTGCACACACCAAATTCAGGTGTTTTTCTTCTCTATGATACAAATCATCAGTCGATTCTCAAGCTTTTACATATTAAGCAAAAAGTATAGTTGCTAATACTGATTTTGATGTGCAATTGCATCAGGTCGCAAGGCTAGAAAAGCAATTGGAGTGGTTGCCAAAATCGGAGACAGCGAGAGACAGGTGTTGATCAAGGCCCGAGCTACAGTGGTCGCCTCAGGTGCTCTGCGTACGCCTCCCCTGCTACACGCCAGCGGCCTGGAAAATCCTCACATAGGCAAAAATCTACACCTGCATCCCGTCCAAATTGTGTGGGGGTACTTCCCGCCAGGAGCAGCAGCGAAAGGGACATGTTACCAAGGCGGAATCATGACGGCCTTCTCAAAAGAGACCGGCGCCTGGGACACGAAGGGCTACGGAGCGCTCTTACAGACCCCGATCCTGCACCCGGGCATCTTCGCCAGTGTTATGCCTTGGCGGTCGGGCTCCCATTTCAAGCAAACCATGCTCAATTTCTCCCGAACTTGCAGTTTCATTGTTCTGCTTCGCGACATGGGCAGCGGAACGGTTGCTGCCAAGGTAGACGGCAGCCTCAGCATTCGGTATGAGCTTCGACCTGACGACGAGGAGCGGGCCAGGGAAGGCGTGGAAAAGGGACTTCGTGTACTGGCGGCTGCAGGTGCCGTTGAGGTGGGGTCCCACCATCAGGATGTAGACAGCTTCAAGCTTGACCCCGCCTCCAGTTCCATCCATGATAAACATTTTGAGGAGTATGTGAGCAGAGTTGGCAAGAAAGGCGGCGCGCCCTTGTATTGTGCGCATCAGATGGGGAGTTGCAGAATGGGAGTTAGTTCAATGGAGAGCGCGGTCGATGAAGATGGTGAGAGTTGGGAGGTGGAGGGACTTTATGTGGCAGATGGGAGTGTGCTTCCCACTGCATTGGGGATCAACCCCATGATCACCATTCAGTCTCTCGCCTTCTGCATTGCTCACAACGTTGTCAAATATCTCAACAATAATCTTCCTCAAAATTAAAATTCTAATGCCTAGTCACAAACTTCAATGCATACTAAGGAAAATGCTGTATCCATACTTCGCAGCTTAAACTTTTTAAGCAATTTCATCGTCTCTTCTTCCCTTTACACACTTACTGATAACTAAACTAAGTGCATAAGAACATGCAATCACTGCTGTGTCTGTTCGTATCATGGATCTTATAGTCCTATGTCTTCTAATATTTTGGAACATAGATCATTACACGAACAATTTCAGTCTCCAGTAGTAATTGGGGATAATTAATTTATGTTGTTTATTCTATTTCTAAATAACTGCAGCCTAGTTTTCATTCGGAGATTGTAAAGTTGACAGTAATATGGTGTATAACTCATGTTTTGTAGGGAGGATAATATCTACTAGCTTATCTATCTTAATATATTAATCTATATATTATACGTCAAGATATATCATTTTCAAAACATATTTTTTTGCTTTTTTGTTTTTTAAATTTAAAAAATACGCCTCGATAATGATATCTCTCGATGTATAATATATAGATTAATATATTAAGATAGATAAGCTAGTAGCAATGGTGACACAACACAAAACATGAATTAATATATAATTATACAATATTATTTTATTATATTATTAGATAATATAATAGTATTTTAGTATATTTAATATAAAAAATTAATGTAAGTTATGGTTAGGGGTCAAACATGGCTAGGTTCAAATTTTTATTAGGGTTGAGGTTCAATTAGGGAAAAACCTTTGAGTTAGGGTTAGGGTTGAATTAGGGGAAATCTTTGAGTTAGTGTTAGTGTTTAATTAGGGTTAGTCTTAGGGTTCAATTTTAAATAACTCATTAGGGTTAGTCCTAAAATAAGATTATGAATTATAGAATATAGTTATGGTTAGTGTTATAAATAGAATTAGGGTTAGGGTTATAATTAGAATTAAAGATATCGTTATGAGTAGGGTTAAAATAGGGTTGGATTTCACTTAGGGTGATTGTTCAATTATAGTAAGGGTTCAATTGGGTTATGATTTTATAAATGATAAGTGTTAGCATTCAAATAAATTTAGGATTTAGGGTTCAATTGAATTTATGATTAATGCCAATTAGGAGAACGATTTGGGTTAGGTTTAGGGTTAAGATAATGGTTAGTGTTAGGGTTATGATTATGGTTAGGGTAAGGATCTACATCATGAATAGGGTTAGGGTTAGGGTTGAGATTATGGTTAGGGTTATGGTTTACAATTAGGGTAAGAATTATGGTGATGATCAAGGGTATATCATGTAGTTAGGGACAATGTTAGGGTTAGGGTGAGGGTGAGATTTTTGGGTAGGGTAAAGGTTAGGATTAGGATTCGGGTTAGGGTTAAAGTTACAATTAGGGTTAGGGTTAGGTTTAAGGTTAGGCTTTGGATTTTGATTAGGGTTTGAGTTAGGGGGTAGGGTTAGGGTTACAATTATGTCCAAGATTAAGATCAGCATAAGGGTTATAGGTAGGAATAGGGTCAGTGTTAAGGTTAAGAAAGGTTAGGAATAGGGTAAGAGATAAAATTAGGGTTGGGGTTATAATTAAACATTGAATTAGGGTTAAGGTTAGGGTTAGGAATACAATTATAAATTGGTTTAGGGTTAGGATTAAGGTTTGGGTTACAATTAGGTTTAGGGTGAAGGTTATGGTTAGGTATAGGTCTTGGGTTAAGGCTAGGGCTATAGTTATATATAGAATCAAGGATAGGTTTAGGGTTATAATTATAATTATAATTATAGTTATGGTTAGGGTTAGGGTTAAGATTAGGGTTATGGTGATGAATAGGGTTTGGGTTCTGGTTAGAGATATAATGAGGGTAAGGGTTATAATTTGAGATAGAATTTGGGCTCTAGGGTTATCGCTAGAGATAGAATTAGGTTTATGGTTAGGGTTAGATATCAAATTATTGTTAAATTTAAGGTTAAGGTTACAGTTAGGGTTAGGTTTTAGGTTAACATTAGGGTTATAGTTAGATATAGAACTAAGGTTACGTGTAGGGTTATGATAACAATTAGGATTAGGCTTAGGTTTAGGGTTAAGTTTAACACTAATTCTATTCATAACCCTTACCCTATATATTTAAGTTGTTCTAGTTTTGTACAATTAAATCTTCATTTATAATATTTAATTTTGAATTAAATTGAATATTAATGATTTTTCCTTTTTGAAATATTTTCAATTTTTTTAAAAATATTGCATTTTTTTATGTTTTAAATATACTAATTTAGAAACACATTTTTATATTTTTATATTATAATAATAAATTTAGAATATTTTTTAATTTAATTTTCATTTTTTTAATATTAAACACATTAATTTATTTAGAGTTTTTATAATGAACAATTATTTTTCATTCCTTTATAATTTTATTTTCATTTTAATATTAGAAAAATATTTTACATTGAATCAAACAATATATTTTTTTAAATTCTAAATATATCAATATAGAAACTTAGTTTTATATTTAGTAGTAAATTTAAGAAAGTTATTTCTTACTTAATCTTATAAATTTCAGAAACTTCTTTTTATGTGTAGTCTTTTCCAATTTAATTTAGTTTTTATTTTATTTTAAATACATTAATAAATTTAGAATTTTTAAACTGAACAATTATTTTTCATTCCTTTATAATTTTATTTCCATTCTAATATTATAAAAATATTTTACATTGAATCAAAGAATATATATTTTTAAAGATTTTTCAATATTTCTTAATTTTAAGTATATCAATATAGAAACTTAGTTTTATATGAAGTAGTAAATTTAAGAAAGTTATTTCTTTCTTAATCTTATAAATTTTATAAACTTCCTTTAGGCAACGGCTTCCCAGCCCCTAGAATGGGCAACGACTACCCAGCCCCTAGAATGCACCGGGCATGGATAGCCATCCCATATATCATAACTTTAGTTTATTGCTTTTTAGCAACTTAACTCATCGTCAGACTCGAGTTCCCTGTAGCATCATTTCAAAAACATAAAACTGCAGTTTCACATGGAAAAATCAAATTCTTTGAGATAGCTCGCAACAATTTATTTATTTTTTTGTTCTTTCTCTTTTAATCGCTGCAGCAATTCCAGCTAGGACGGTATGATTTTTTTTATTTTCTTGGTTTATTTTATGCTGTGAAAAATGCTGTCTATTTTTTTATGTTATGTGGCACAGTAGTAGATTATAGAATATTAAGTATTTTAAAATAACATTTATCTAATATTCTTATATTATATTTATTAAAATTTAAAGTAGGTTATATTTTCAATTTTAATTAATTAATATATTTCAATTTATGATTAGTAAATTGTATCATTTTTTTAGAAGGATTTTTTTTAAAGATTTTATTTTTTAGATGTGTTTTATTTTAATTTATAATTTTAAAGTATTTATATAAATCTCAAAACTAAGTTTGTGACTTTGAGGGGTTGAATATAGAAGGGAAGTTGCAAGAAAGTTACATATTTTCTAGCTATATTGTTCCACTTGATCAAATACTTGGTAATCTCTCATTTTGACAATCTATTCTTTTTTGTATAAATGATTACCCCTTGAGATTTGTAGTAAATAAAAATCTTCAATAATGTTGCCAATTTAAAGAATATTTATAAAATATGTTTTTTTTCTTATATTAGTATCAAATTGTTTGATGATGAGATTCATTACACTATGCTTGAAAAATAACATTTAACTTATATTTTTACTATCCAAAAGACTTATCGCTATTTACTTCATGTTAAGAACCATAATATTGTGAAATTTTATCCCCTTAAATTACTTATGTCTAAAATTTACTTATCCAAATTCCTTGCTAAGTGGGTGATACTACATTTGGAGTTTGCACTAAATTTAATTTGGACCAATTGTTGTACTATTCTTCCATTCCCTATTAATTGGAGGCATGAGATAGTAGATTAATAAGATTATTTACAAGTTCAAATGTTTTTCTAGAGTGATTTAGAGGAAGATAGTGTTGGCATGTTGATTTTATTTTTTATTGAAGATTAAAACATACATTTCTTCTTCTCATGGAGATTTTTCCTAAAAGGATTTCTTTACATATATCTTATGTTCATGTGTTTTTATGATTTAATTCTTTTTTTTATCTTATACAATCAAATAATCATCATATGGTGATCATTGATAATAAAAACATATTGTTTAGATTTTCATATACATGTAATAGTTCTATAATCTAAAGACCACATTAAAGATTTAGTTTGTAATTACAATCATGTTATGATGAAGTGTAACACCTCAGCTAATAAGGATTGCAAATGTAAGTATTTTGGTTGTGGGAGGGGGTCTCGATTCTATTTCTACTTAGAATAAAGTGCACCAATGATTAAAGAAAAATGAAGACAAATAGTTTTGCGAAAAAGATGAAGAAAGCACAGGAAAACAGTGACAGTTGTATAAATATTCTAAATTGAAGTGGGATGCCCAATAAAATGGGTTGGAAGAGGTGCAATCATTAGGCAATGACTACCCAACCCCTGGAATGCACCAGGCATGGATAGTCATCCCATACATCATAACTCTAGTTTTATTACAGACAGTTATAAATCATTTGATGCTTCTGATGATAACTTCAAAGAAGATGTTGATTATTTGAAGTCAGTACTCCAAGATTTACCAACTAGAGTAGATCAAAAACATATTTTTAGTCAATGTGTTAAGAGATTTAGAAAATATCTCCAAACATCTCTTGCTTCTTCCAAACTTACACCGATCCTTGGCTCGGAGGATATGCCTATGAAATGAATATCACCATGGTTTAGCCCAAGAAAAATGCGTAAACACCATTTTATTCATCAAAGAGACAATACTGCTCATCAAGAGTTGAATGAAAGAGTTGAGGAGCATGAAGCATTTTAGTTCCCCTCCATAGGTGGTAGGAAACAAAAGAAAAAAAAGGTCTCCAATCGTTCAAGCATAACAATACAAGAAGAAAGGGTTATCATTAGGAAACAACAAAGTGAGTTAGTTTAATCAAAACTATTTTAGTATTTTTTAGTGCAATAATTATTTCTCTTACATCACATATTAAGAATATGTCATTGTAGGTTTGCATGATCAAGAGAATAATCGAAGATGTCGATTTACCTTCTCTATTGATTTAGACCAAACAACAACTGATGAAATGCAAATTATTGATGGTAATTTTCTTTCAGTTATAGTTTGAAAAACATCGAAACATCCTTAACCATGTAGCTACATAAATAATCACTTCATAACATTGTTATGGAGATCATGATTTTCTTGGAAGTTTCTTTTTTTTAGACCTAAATAATTATGGTACTCAATAGTGTGAAGAATAATTGAAGAGCTACATTAGTGGATAGAGTTATTTTTTCTCTCTCTTTTGGGCATCTATGTAGTCCTTTTTAGGTCTATAATAAGGGAAAATAAATAGGATTAAAGAAAGCATAATAATAGCAATAACCACAAAATTGTCTTATTATGCCAAGATCCCCAAATCAATAATGAAGTGCATATGCAATAAAGGAATTCAATAAATAAGCATCATATCTTGTAACTCCAATGCTTGCTTGACTCATGTTCATTATTCTTCTCAACTTTTCTTTAAGTCGCTTTAATTGCCCTTAGATCAATGTCCCCTTATTAAACAAATGTAATAAGGGAAAATAAATAGGATTAAAGAAGAAAGTTTAGAAGCATGGGACATGATCTGAGGTGGTTAGGATTTGAAGACTTGTATTAAGATAAATAGTGAGAAATGCAAATTTAAGATACAAGAAAATAAAATTTATGGAAGGAGATGATTTTGTTAGTGATAAAGAAGTTGATTATTTATGTATTATATATTGATTTACTAGAATATGTGTAATAGCATGCCTTACTATTTAGTTACGAGAAGAAATTATTAAGTTTAAAATTTACTCTTTTGGACCCCAAAATTTTGGATCAAATAATATTAAGAAATTTTGAAAAATACATGTAAATAGCTTACAAATTTAATTTAATAAAGAGGAATTAGCAGCCAATAGCTAGCCTCCAATAACTTTGGTTGTTTACTCTAGTATTGGAAAACTACTATAGCTCCTCAACCACAAATTGGCTTGCCCCATGCTTGACACAACTTTTAAAGTAATTTCTTATACCTAGAACAATTACTTATGTCTTTGAATAGTTAGCTATATAGTCTACCATAAGGGTTGATTATTATTATCAATAAATTGTAGTCAATGGAACCACATACATTATATTGCATAGAAAACTTCATTATTTTTGGTTCAAATTTATTTTTTATTTTTTTATCTTTATACAAAGGATTATCTAAAAATCCTCAACAGTTTATCTAATTTTACATATTTATCTATCCAAATACATAGTATTCAAAAAAATCATTCTCTTAACTTACTCAATGTTAGAGCTATTATCTATAAGTATATTCATCCATTCAATACCTTGATTTATTTTCCAGCTCATTTTCCATTTTATAAATTCAATTTCCTTCATCAATTTCTTATAACTTTTATATTAATACTTTGGCCACCATATTTTGATAAAGGGTTGCCACTATTGTACAACTACATCATTCCTCAATAGCATTGCCCTATCAATCAATGATATATTTTCTTCATTAACTACTTAGATATTATAACTTCTAATTTTTCCAAGAAAACACTCCTTATCAATCTTATACCATATGTTTTAGTTTTTCTTAATTTTTTTGTGCATGATTAATCTATGTTGTTTATCTTTTCATGCTCTCAATTTGGCTTTTTAAAAAAAAAATCATCACTTTAATGTGTGTTTTTCATAAGTTGAGTTTGATATTTTGATCTATTTTCCATAAGATGCCTACTATGAGAAGTATTTTTCTTTAAATCATTGGCATGTTAAACTATTAGTATTATCATGTAACATCATCCTTATTACTTGTGGATTTTGAATACTTAAATGTGTAAGCAATTACATATTCAACCAATTACTTGATACTCTTTGGAAACCTAAATATTACAAGAAACACATGAAGCATCTAACCTAACTTTGCACAAGATCATACCAATTACTTCATATGCTTCTAAAACCTAAATGATTAAATATAGGCGGCTAATAGTTATATAGTATGAATAAGTGTGATAAATAAGAAAATTAGGTGAATGCATGAAACACTAAATTGATTAATTCTATGGGATCAAGCCTAACTTTATACAAGATCATACTTTTTTTCATGAACATATACCAATATATTTCTTATAATTAGGCCAATGAGCCAGTTTTGTAAATATACAATATAATTTGAAAGTATAATAAACTACATTGATTATCGAGAATAGCGTTGAACATGATCCTCCATTGTAATGTCATCAAAACTTGTAGAATTACATAGTTTAGTTATTAAATTGATTTAACAATTAAACATAAAAAAAATGTTAGAAAACCATTTCATATTTATTTACCATCTCTAGCATGTATTGCAACCATTGTTGTTGGTGTTTTGTTAAGATCAATAGAAAATGGTAACCTATCTTGCCCATTGTTTTGTTGATCATCTAAATTTGCAATGACATACATATATTCAATAAATCAGCATAGATAAAAAATTAAGTGTAACAATACAATATATACTTAATCAAAGTAATCTTAAATTCTAAATTACCTGAAATGATTTTTTGAAATATTTGACTAGGTATAACTCTAAGCGTTGATGGTTGATCACAAATTGTATCTGCTATTTATTTGATTAAGTATAGAAAAATGGTTAGAAATATGAATTGGGAAATATGTCATTTAATGAATGAATAAATTTAATAACTGAAAGAAAATTACCATCAATAATTTGCATTTCATCGGTTGTTGTTTGGTCTAAATCAATAGAGAAGGTAAATCGACATCTTCGATTATTCTCTTGATCATGCAAACCTACAATGACATATTCTTAATATGTGATGTAAGAGAAATAATTATTGCACTGAAAAATACTAAAATAGTTTTGATTAAACTAACTCACTTTGTTGTTTCCTGATGATAACCCTTTCTTCTTGTATTGTTATGCTTGAACGATTGGAGACCTTTTTCTTCTTTTGTTTCCTACCACCTATGGAGGGGAACTAAAATGCTTCATGCTCCTCAACTCTTTCATTCAACTCTTGATGAGTATTATTGCCTCTTTGATGAATAAAATGGTGTTTACGCATTTTTCTTGGGCTAAACCATGGTGATATTCATTTCATAGGCATATCCTCTGAGCCAAGGATCGGTGTAAGTTTGGAAGAAGCAAGAGATGTCTAGAGATATTTTCTAAATCTCTTAACACATTGACTAAAAATATGTTTTTGATCTAATCTAGTTGGTAAATCTTGGAGTATTGACTTCAAATAATCAACATCTTCTTTGAAGTTATCATCAGAAGCATCAAATGATTTATAACTGTCTGTAATAAAACTAGAGTTATGATGTATGGGATGACTATCCATGCCTGGTGCATTCTAGGGGCTGGGTAGTCATTGCCTAATGATTGCACCCCTTCCAACCCATTTTATTGGGCATCCCACTTCAATTTAGAATATTTATACAACTGTCACTGTTTTCCTGTGCTTTCTTCATCTTTTTCGCAAAACTATTTGTCTTCATTTTTCTTTAATCATTGGTGCACTTTATTCTAAGTAGAAATAGAATCGGGACCCCCTCCCACAACCAAAATACTTACATTTGCAATCCTTATTAGCTGAGGTGTTACACTTCATCATAACATGATTGTAATTACAAACTAAATCTTTAATGTGGTCTTTAGATTATAGAACTATTACATGTATATGAAAATCTAAACAATATGTTTTTATTATCAATGATCACCATATGATGATTATTTGATTGTATAAGATAAAAAGAAGAATTAAATCATAAAAACATATGAACATAAGATATATGTAAAGAAATCCTTTTAGGAAAATCTCCATGAGAAAGAAGAAATGTATGTTTTAATCTTCAATAAAAAATAAAATCAACATGCTAACACTATCTTCCTCTAAATCACTCTAGAAAAACATTTGAACTTGTAAATAATCTTATTAATCTACTATCGCATGCCTCCAATTAATAGGGAATGGAAGAATAGTACAACAATTGGTCCAAATTAAATTTAGTGCAAACTCCAAATGTAGTATCACCCACTTAGCAAGGAATTTGGATAAGTAAATTTTAGACATAAGTAATTTAAGGGGATAAAATTTCACAATATTATGGTTCTTAACATGAAGTAAATAGCGATAAGTCTTTTGGATAGTAAAAATATAAGTTAAATGTTATTTTTCAAGCATAGTGTAATGAATCTCATCATCAAACAATTTGATACTAATATAAGAAAAAAAACATATTTTATAAATATTCTTTAAATTGGCAACATTATTGAAGATTTTTATTTACTACAAATCTCAAGGGGTAATCATTTATACAAAAAAGAATAGATTGTCAAAATGAGAGATTACCAAGTATTTGATCAAGTGGAACAATATAGCTAGAAAATATGTAACTTTCTTGCAACTTCCCTTCTACATTCAACCCCTCAAGGTCACAAACTTAGTTTTGAGATTTATATAAATACTTTAAAATTATAAATTAAAATAAAACACATCTAAAAAAAAATCTTTAAAAAAAATCCTTCTAAAAAAATGATACAATTTACTAATCATAAATTGAAATATATTAATTAATTAAAATTGAAAATATAACCTACTTTAAATTTTAATAAATATAATATATGAATATTAGATAAATGTTATTTTAAAATACTTAATATTCTATAATCTACTACTGTGCCACATAACATAAAAAAATAGACAGCATTTTTCCCAGCATAAAATAAACCAAGAAAATAAAAAAAATCATACCATCCTAGCTGGAATTGCTACGAGCGATTAAAAGAGAAAGAACAAAAAAACAAATAAATTGTTGCGAGCTATCTCAAAGAATTTGATTTTTCCATGTGAAACTGCAGTTTTATGTTTTTGAAATGATGCTATAGGGAACTCGAGTCTGACGGTGAGTTAAGTTGCTAAAAAGCAATAAACTAAAGTTATGATATATGGGATGGCTATCCATGCTCGGTGCATTCTAGGGGCTGGGTAGCCGTTGCCCTTCCTTTATGTGTAGTATTTTTATAAATAATAATATTTTTATTAGAAAAGACTACTTAAATAAATCTCAAAAGATATGTTGTTTCATACTTAATTTTATGTCAACTAATTTAACATTTTTTTATTATCTTATATTTAAAAATGATATTTTTTTGTTGGAAATTATTACTTAAATAAATTCAATGAATCGGTGCATTAAATTCCAATAGATAACTTGTCATAATATAACAAATCATTTCCTTTTAAAATTGGAAAATCTTACAATAACTATGAACCAAAGCATTGCTATTGAACTTAGAGTTAGGATGAGCATTCAATTAGGGTAAGTGATCACTTACTTTTAAGGTTTAGGGTTCAATTTGCATTAGGGTTAGGATTAAGATTCTATGATAAATCTAGAGTTAAGGTTAGGCTTGTTGTTCAAATAGGGTTAGGGTTAGGGTTAGGATCCAATTAAGACCAAGGTTAGTGTTATAGTTCAATTAGGTCATGGATTAGGATTAAGGTATTTCTATATAAAAAAATCTACCTAGTGTATATTTGGATTGCATAAATATGACATCACATGTATGTAAGATGTTTCTTATCTCAACATTAGAAGTTTTATTTGTGAGTGTTAAATAGGCTATGAAATAGATAATTTTGTATACGAGAGTCTTGGTTCAAGTTTGGGTTAATGAACATATTAAAAGAATTAAATTATGTACTTGAGTTATGTCTTAAATATGTTTAAGGTGATTTCATAAGAAAGAGAAGATATGCACTTTTATCTTATATAATTTATAAGTACACTAATAATTGAATTGAAGTGGAAGTATAAAGTAAAATGGGAGTATAGATGTTGATTGAAGGTCATTTATATCTTATTGTATTCAAACACTTTTAATATAAATTTTATATAAGATGGATTTTTATGTAGATTATTTTTTGAATTAATAAGCTAGAAAAAAGATGAAAGTATACACCTTGATTCAAGTTATTTTTCAGATTATACTCATTTTAATTCCTTTGTATTCTTAATTGATTCAAAAGTTATATAAATCTTTTTCTTGGATTAAAGAGAAAACAAAAAATAAAATTTAAGATAAAAACTTCCATCCTATTGTATTAAAAAAAAATGAATTCATTCATTAACTTTATACTTATGTAGGTCCCTTTACTGTTTGAGATGTTTATTTGTAAGTTTATGTTGTTAAAAATACAATTGATATATTTTTGGTTGTCCTAATATATTTGAAAAGAAAACAAAATTTTATGGGTCAACATTATTAGCATTGAATCCGAAGCTTTGAGGGGTATAGGCGATAAGATAAGTAAATACCATTTAAATTGCATTTCAACGAGGTAAGTAAGAATTTAGAACAATACAGTAAAAAACTAAATTGAATTGATAAACAAAACAGATCATTACCACCAAAGCTAGAATAATGATTACAATCGAAGATTAATATAGGCGTTAGGACTGTGTACAGGGAGATACCCAATATAAAATTACAAAATCGGATTTCAAGGATTTTGAATAGTTCAAAACAGATTGAAGTCGGTATGAGTATCCAAAAAACTTCAGAGTATTACATGGGCTACATGATTTTTAGTCGCTACGTTCGAGACTCGAGCTCTATAAACCGAATTAAAGTTGAACTCACCTGCAATGATGTCTGGCATACAAAGATGAATATAGGGAACATATTACAAGATGCAGCGAATTTCTCCAACCAAAACAAATACTGCCTTCATATTCAAAATAATCAAGAAAGACATTGAACTTTTAGATTTGAATTTAAAAGGAAAGCTATTTTGTAAACAACAATCTTATTCTGCAATTATAAGGGAACGTTGAAGAAAACAAAAATCGTAATCTACAATTATAGGGGAACATTGATGAAACAATAAACATGGCATACATTCAACCAGACATAGAAGACATGATGAGTTAAAGAAATGCCATACAAAAATCTCCTGCTGTTGACAAATCACTTCTACCATTGAGAAATGGCTAGCAGAGAGCTAAACTGAAGATAAAATGCATGAAGTTGAAATGGCGAGTGGAGTGATAAATGAAGGTAAATGGCAAATGGAGAGGAAGGAATGGTGAGTGGAGCGGTAAATGAAGGTGAAATTTCTAACATAACGTTACATCAATTACAACTATTCCACTTCAATCCTCTTCAACTTCCATTCATTATAGCTTCGCTCCATTCCATTTCCATCACAACCGTCACCATGGAAGCTGAAACGTCTTACCTTCAGTTACATCCAAAAACCCACCGCCACCTACACGTCAAAATATTTTCATGCATTTTGAATGTACAAGGATTGTTGGTTATGGTTGTGATGCCATTGTAGGGAACGCCTCTCGACGTAATCAAAATATTTCCATACATTTCGAATATACATGGATTGTTGGTTATGGTTGTGATGCCACTGTAGGGAATGCCTCTCGACGTAATCAAAATATTTCCATGCATTTCAAATGTACACGGATTGTTGGTTATGATTGTGATGCCACTGCAGGGAACGCCTCTCGGCGTAATTATTTTGTAATGGGATATTCCAAGGATATTTGAGCATAGTTTCATATCAATAGTAAATGAACTTGTAGATCCTATTGATTTCTTTTTATTTAATTTGTGTCCAGTAAGCAAGCCCTATACAACCACAATTGCAATCATAAACAAACATAACAAACCTTTCCACATATGTGTAGTTAATTAAATTCTTAGAAAAATAAAACTACACATGGTTTCAAATGATAATTTAGGCATTTGTTTCTAATATAATTTTAGTACCATAACCAATCCAACCATCATACTGTGTTATCAACTAAATAAATATAAATAAATAAAATATTACATAATTTAGAAAAGTGGAAAATAAGAAATAAGAAAATTATGATTATGGCAAATAGATAATAAATTAAACATAAGGACGAGTTGAATAGATAATGTTGTTAGAGAATTATTTGCAATTCACAGTGTGATTAGATACAAATAAAATAATGTAGTTTACAAAAGAGTAAAAAAGTAAATAACATCATGTATTCTTACAACAATAACACTATTATGAGTTAAATTCTCAAATGTCATTTAAGACGTAGAAATCATCTAAACATATTTTACACAAAATAATAGATATTAAAACTTTAAATGTAAAAGCCAATAAAAATAATTTTTGAGAGAAATAATTTTTTAAATAGTTTCAACTTCACACATTAAGTATTACAAAATAAATTCTTAGAATAAATGATTGGTGGAAGCCATGTAATTTAATCACGTGCTAAAACTTGCTAAAATTCTTCATAAGAACCAATACTCGAATTTGGTCAACAAGCCCCCAAAAAATCATTTATATTCCCCTCCAAAAGCCTATTACAAATTGCAAGACCATTTTCCTCCAAAATCCTTATACATTTACTTTTCCTAAATCATAAAACTATTATTTTGAAAAGGATTCTATATTTTTTTATTCATAAGTTCAAGCTATATATTATTGTGTAAGGAAAAAATAATATTTCCTTCTAAGTTTGATATGTATAATCAAATATGATGTATACATATAAACAAAATCAACCTTAAATATTTTAATAATACCTATGAGAGTAATAATTGAATAATTAAATGTTATTTCAATAAATTAAATGTAAAGTTATGAAGGTACTTAGTTCTACTTAAAATGCTTCCTCTTTGTCTATACTTTCTCTTAATATAAATTTAATAATATGTTAATTCTGAAGAGTCTTCTTTTATTGATTCAGCTATGGGATTAATACTCACTCTCAATATAAGAAAAAATTAAAATATAATAAAACTCTTTAAACCCACAAGTGGAGAGCATACAAAAGGACAAAAGATTAATTCCAGAGAGTTTTAAATTTATGGACATGAATCTAATATGTGGCCTTTTCAAATTTTAATCTAGTATAGTCTAATCCTACTTTTCGATTCATTTAATACTCCACACTTTTTTCTTTTTAAAGAATGGTGGTTGAATTAAAAATAACTAGAGGAGATCATGGGATCATAAGGGTCATTTCTTTTAGGTTGAACCTTTGATAGGACCAACTTTTTAATCACAAAATTATAGAGAACAATATAGATACATGTAGATTTCTACCCCATTAATCTTATGGCTACCTTAATTTTTAATTAAGCTATATAATTATTAATATAGTATATAGGAATTTAAGTCATCCCGGATGACATCCAAGGCATAAATTTATGGAATATATATGAGGTAAAGATTAGTGACAACATCATATAGAGCATTATGTTCTTATTGAAGATTATTAGAAGTTTCCCTCTCGAAAGTGGATTGGTAGGTTGCCCCCTCAAAGTGGCATATTATTATCAAGTATTTATATAATAGTTCTACTATTATATTCTTCTATGTGTAATATTTTTCATTATAAGTGATATTAGAGCATAATATTGGTCCAATGAAAATAAAAGAATAAGACAAAAAAAATTGTAATTATGAAGACCATTTTAAGAAGCACATATCTCCTTTTATTTTGAAGTTTTTTTTTCAAATTTCAAATAGTTTTCAAAGGTAATATTGAATCTTCTACAGTATGAATTTGAAAGAGATTAGAGTAGAATTCAAGATATTATTCTAGAGATTCACTCTTAAAATAAAAGTAGCTATTTTTCCTTTTAACTTATAGAGTTTTGAATAAGAGAAGATTAATACACTTACATCCCTAGTTTGAAGGCATTTGGAATTATTTTCAATAAGTTATTAAAAAATTAGAGTTTTCACTAAATGTCACTTTCAAGGATACAAATTAGTGAAATTATTGGAGATGTTTTCAAAAAAAAAAATCAAGAAAATGATGATGATCTAAATCCTATTAAGATATAACTTAAAAATATATATTTATTGGATTTTTTTTGTGATTTATTATAGAAAGGGTTTCCACCAAATTTGCCTCCAAGGTTATAAATTAGCAAAAAATATTTGATATTTTTTTGGGAAGTGAGATCTTTTATCTAGTAAGTCATAATACAAAATTCATATTTATTAGATTTATTTTGTGTAGATCATTACAATTTTTTTTCATAGCACAATGGGGGCAACAAGAGGCAAGGGAAGGTATTTCATCACTCTTAGAAGAACTCCTTACAAAGGGTATCCATCAATAGAGGATAGGGAGATTATAACCTTTAATAATGTAAGGGTATATATCGACAAGATCAAGGATTAAACCTTGACAAAGATGAATGCAAAGAGAGAATATCTTAATGTGATAATTGGACAAATAGTTTTTGGCCAATGTTCTAGAGATTTCCAACACATGGATATTCACAAAAAGACTTGGGAAGAAGAACATAAGAAAAATAAGATACAAAGAAGAAGAACAAGAACAAGAAAGAAAAAAGAAGAAGATGATGATGATGAAGATTTTATGCAAAAAAATATATAGCTAATCAATATTAAGGACAATGTTTCTCTAAAAACAGGGCATGTTATGCCCTTAATCCTATAGGTGCTTAGCCTTATGAGTAGTCATCTTGTGCATACCTTAACTCTTAATTAAGTTATATAACCATTAATATAATTTTATATAGGTAGTTAAGTCAGTGGGTGGAATCCAAGACATAAATATGTTATATATAGGAGGTAAAGGTTAGTTATTATCATTATATTGAGTATTGTGTTCTCATTGAAGAGTATTGGAGGTATCCTCGTCAAAGTGGATTAGAAGGTTTCTCCCTTGAAGTGGCATATTATTATCAAGTATTTGTATCATATTTACTATTATATTCTTTTATCAAGTGCAAGTTTTTTTTATGACAAATATGACGATGCCAACTTAGATTAATTTTAATGATCTAATCAAAGTGTTTTTAACATGTTTTCTCCTTGAATGTACTTTTAAATGAATCTTATAGAATACGTGTGATGATTTACAAATTAATACGCGTTGATTTTATTTAAATTTAAATGTGCATAGAAGTAAATCTTACCAAATATGTACCAAGCTAGCTCATGATAGAAATAAAAGGGGAAATATTGGCAAAATTTTAAAATTAAAATTTCATCTAGTTAGATCTACAAGTGCACGATCAACTTCATGTCGATGGAATTGACCTAGGAAATGGAATTGATAATATTTAGGTATGGAATGAATGCCAAATAATTATAGGAGATAATAGGAATAATGAAATAAAATATGTGGAAATATCTATAAATATGAATAAGATTGAGCTAATTATAGGAGAATATGTAAATGAGAATGGGTAAAAATAGGGACAATGAGCCCATATTTGAACTTGAGAGTGTATAGTTTATCAATATACAATTTTGCATTATTTTTCAATATGTGATTCTATCAAAATAGGCCCACGACTAAATAATAATTGACATGAGTAAATAAATTTCATTAAAAAATTCCATCTATTTTGAGGTGCATATGTGAATCCTAGAATGATAATGTATCTCAAAGTATGTAAGCACTAACAAAAATGAATGAAAATTAAATATTTAGATATAAAAGGATGTTATTGTTGCAAGTATGAGTAGTTGGTGTTGTCATTGATGTCAACAAGTTTGATGTCAAAAATATTGGAAGAGATTATTGCAGGCTTATGTTTGTGTTGTCATTGATGATTAGTTGTGTTGATTCTTTTATTAGTTGCATTATGTTTTCATTCGTAAGTGCTATTGATGCCAACCTCTAGTGTTGCTTTGATAAACCTCTATTTGTGGATGTTGTTGGTTTGGTAATGATGAGAAAGTGTTGAAGTTGATGAGTATGTGTCTCTGGTGCTTGGTTTCCAAGTGCTTTTGAGAAAATTTGAATAAAAAGTGGAAATAATGTGTTGCAGAGGTGTTCTAGTGTTTAGAGTGGTGTTTTGATTTTTCTCCGCATTTCTTCATGGTTGAAGATTTTTTTGTGTGATTCGAATATGTTGGTCAAAGGTGTTTAGAGGTTCTATATCTAGAATTTATTGGTTTGGATTGTCATACAGAAAGAGTTGTGTTCACCAATGTGTGAACTATATATTACAGTGGTGTCTGGGAGAAATGGTTTTTCTCTGTATTTCTCCATAGTTTGGTTTTTGGTCTTGTGATTTTGGAAGTGTGCTGATAATGATCATATCTACCTATAGTCAAATTTGTTCATTGTTTGGTGCTTCATAAGTTGGTTTCTTGTGTAACAAAGTATGGAAGGTTGTTTTAGTGTACTTGGTGTGTACATTCTTTAGGTGAAAGTTGTTGCGAAGGAATTTGTTGGATTTGAAGGTGTTTTTTGAATCTTTTAGATTATGTTCAAGTGTGGTGTGTGGTCCGTGAGTCATATTTGGATTAGAGGAAGTGTGTACTTAAATATTAATGGTGTTAAAATAGGTTTGATCAACCTCGTTTGTTTACACTAAATGTGGATTTGCTTTGATGATTATGGAAGCATGGCATGGTGTATATATGCATTATTTGGGTTTGAGTTAATATGTGGTGTGGTCTGCTTTCATTCCTATCCACCACTAGAATGCTTAGTGCCAACTTAATTTTAATTTGCATGGTTGTGGTGTATATTCAAGCTTGGAGAATATTTTCAAGGTTGAAGAAGGTATAAGTAAGTGATGAGTTAATGGAGAATTTAGTTGTGAAGTGTGTGATGCGAATTGTAGAGTTATGAAGTGAGAATTTATGAAGTGTAGTGTAAGCTTCAATGAGTTAGACTATTGGAAGCAGTGAGAAAAAGGTGTCTACAATATTTAGGAAGGCTACAAATGTGTTGGTGATTCTATGGTGGATTTTTTTGTTGTATTAAGATGGATTTATTACTATAACATTCTTCTTTCTTCTTTTATGTAATCTGGCAATGAGCCTTTGGCAGTGAGCCCTTCTTTCTATTCAATAGTGAGTCTTTTGTATTCAGTGTTGCAATTACTTTATATTGTGAGCTAATCCTCATCATGGTTTTTCCCTTCTTGGGTTTTCCACTTAAATTTGGTGTTCTATTGTGCATGGTGTTGATGTGTTTTAGTTTATGTTATTTACTTTCATGTTAAATCATTCTAACAGATTAAGGGTTAATTAAGTTGATGTGGATTTGAACGTTTGAGAGGGTTTTGGATGTTTTAATGTACAACTAATTCAACCCCCCTCTTAGCTATCTTGTGTGCATTCAAAAATTTATATCAGAGCAAGGTTCCTTGGAAGAAAACTTAACCGATTGAGGTAGATCTGGGATGGCACACAAGAGGGATGCTCCTTTGTTTAATGGAATGGACTATGGCTTCTCAAAGACAAAGATGGAAGGTTTCTTGGTATCTCTTGGATTTGGAGTTTGAAATTCTTTTGAGATTGGATATATTAGGCTTGCTGGTGATCTGAGTACTGATAATGAGATCAAGGCTTATGAAAACAATGGTAACACAAGGTAAGATCTTTTAAGTGGTCTTTATAACATTGAGCTTGTGAAAGTTATGCATTTGAAATATGTTGAAGCTATCTGAGAAAATTTGGAAAGTATATATGAAGGAGATGTTAAGGTCAAGCAAGCTAAGATGCATAATTTAAAAATCACATTTGAGAACCTAAGGATGGTTGAAGATGGAAATATTAAAAGCTAGACGTAGAAGGTGGATGAAGTTTTAGAGGTCTTGGTGGAAATCTTGAAGAAGAGGAAGTGGTAAAGAAGATACTAAGAACTTTTCCTAATTATTATAGTTAGAAAGTTTATGCTATCGAGTAAGTTCAAGATATAATAAAATACTCTAGAGATCAATTGTATGGTGCTATATCTACTTTTAAAATGAGAGAATTTGGTACAAGTAGTGCAAAAGTTGAGACTAATTTTAAGGCTAGAAAATTTCAAAAAAGACTGGAGAATCAGATCAAGAGGATCTTGATGATGTTGAAGAAAAATTTATTCATAGGAAAATGAAAAAGGGTACTGGTAAATATAGAGGTAGGTTTCCTTTCAAATGTTTCAGTTGTGGTAAGATAGGTAATCATGCTTCAAGATGTTCAAATAGAGCTTTTAATGACAAGAATAAAGAAAACAAAGGTAAATAAATTAAGAAAAAATATTATGTTAGAGAAGATGCCAGTATATCTAATGATGAATTTGATTATGAGGATGATGATGATAATGAATTTTCTTGTTCATGGCTATTAAAGATAGAACTAATTCTACTAACTTTGAGAGGTGTATGAAGGAAAGTTCTTTAGAACCATTTAATAACTCTGAAGGAACTATGGTGACTATTTTTCATAATAAAGAGGAGAAGAACTATTGGATTATTGATAGTGGATTCTCAAATCATATGAATGGTGACAAAAGTAAGTTTTTTAAACTTGAGAAATATGAAGGAGGTCTAGTGAAGTTTGGTGATGATACATCTACTAAGATAAGTGGAAAAGGTTCAATTAGTTTTGATGGCAATCATAATACAACTGATATTATTTATGCTAAAGGTTTGAGACATAGCCTTTTGAGTGTTGGACAAATGTGTAGCAAAGGATATAATCTTATGTTTCAAGATTATGGATGTGAGATCAAAAAAGGCTCTAGAACTATGGTTGCTATTGGAAGGACAAATGAAAATATTTATCAGCTTAAAGGTGTTGATGGTTATTACTTTATGACTCAAATTAATGAAAGTTGGTTATATCATAGAAGGATGTGACATTAATTTTGATAACTTAGTGAGGATCAAATTAGTTCAAGTTGTGAGAGATCTACCAAAAATTACAAAGCCCATTAATGCTATATACAAGGAATTCCAAATTGGGAAGCAATCAGGAAGAAGTTTCAAAATCAAAGAACAATCTACTACTGGACTGTTGGAGTTGGTGAATACATACCTTTGTGGTCCTACCAGAGTAATAATTTTTTAAGGTGATAGGTATTTCATTCTATTGATTGACGATTATTTTAGAATGACATGGGTTTCTTTTCTCAAAGAAAAAATAGATGCTCTAGATAAGTTTAGAGAATTCAAAGTTATGGTTGAGATTGAAATGGATATGAAAATCAAATTTTTGAGGTCTAACAAAGGTGGTGAGTTCACCTCCAATGAGTTTAATAGTTTTTGTGAGAATCATGGGATAAAGAGGCATTTATCTACCCCTAGGACTCCTCAGTGGAATGGAGTGGTTGAAAGAAAGAATAGGAATATTCAAGAAGTTGCAAGAACAATGATGAAAGAGGCAAATCTACTGGAAGTCTAATAGAGAAAATAAATTCATATTGATGCTTACATTCTTAACAGAGCTCAAGCAAGAGAAAATAGTGCAAAGACTCCCTATGAGTTGTGGTATAGAAGGATTCCTACTATCAAATACTTCAGTGTTTGGAAGAAAGTGCTATATTAGAAGAGATGAAGAGACCTTAGGAAATTTTGATACAAGATCTAATGAAGGTATATATTCCTTGGATATTCTACAAGACGAAAATCTTTTCGATGTTATAACAAGAGGTTGAAGAAGATTACCGAAAGTGCAAATGTCAAAGTGGATGAAGACTTCTAAAATAATTTTGTAGTGATAGATGGATATGAATCAGATGAGTCCTTTTTCAAAGAAAATGATAGAAATGAAGGCAAGGAGAAAGAAGTCCAGATTGAAGAGGATGAAGCTCTGGAAAAGATCTCCAAGACTCCTAAGTATGTGTAGAAGAATAATTTTGAAGATCAAATCATTGGAAACAAAAGACAAAGTGTCTTGACAAGAAGAAAAGTTGTTATGGTTGAAAAATAGGTAAATCTATGTTTACTTTCTAAATTTGAACCTAAAATAGTGATTGAAGCATGTAAGGATGAGTATTGATTAAATCCATGTTAGAAAAAGTAAAGCAAATTGAGAATAATTAGACTTGGGAACTTGTCCCAAAACCAACAAACAGAAATGTTATTGGAACTAAGTGGGTATTCTAAAATAAATTGAATGAAAATGGAGAAGTGGTGGGAAACAAAGAAAGGCTTATGTGTAAGGGCTACTCACAAGTATAAGGAATAGATTTTGAGGAGACATTTTCTCTAGTGGCAAGAATGGAAGCTATCATGATGTTTTTGGATTTTGCAACACATAAAGATTTCAAATTTTATCAAATAGATGTGAAGTCTGCTTTCTTGAATGATGAGTTGGAAGAAGAAGTATACAATAAATAGCTAGAAGGATTTCAATTATCAGACGAACTGAATATGCTCTATAGGTTAAAGAAGACATTATATGGATTGAAGCAAGCTCCTAGAGCAAGTGGTATGTAAGGTTGGACAGGTAGTTGACACAACAATGTTTTAGTTTAAAGGTATTGTAGATAGTAATATTTATTTCAAAGTTGAAACATATCAAATCTTGATTGTGATTGTGTATGTTGATGATATAATCTTTGGAGAAAATGAAGTTATGTGCAATCAATTTGTAGAAGAGATGCAAAAAGAGTTTGAGATGTCTATGTTTGGAGAGATGAATTTATTCCTTGGGTTACAAATAAATTAGGAAAATAAAGGTATATTCATTTCACAATCAAAGTATGTTAAAGAAATGTTCAATTTATTTGGAATGGAAGATTCTAAACCGATATGTACTCCTATGGTTGTTGGTTGCAGGATGGGTAAGAATGATAAACCTCCTAAGGTTGATCAGAGAAAATACAGATCAATGATTGGAGGATTGTTATATCTAACTGCTACTAGATCGGATATCATGCATGGAGTTTGTCTTGTGGGTAGATTTCAAGAAGATCCTAGAGAGTCACATGTTGTAGCAATGAAGAGGATATTCAAATACTTGAAGGGCACTCTAGAACATGATTTAGGTATCGAAAGGATACTAATTTTTCTCTATGTCTTTATACAGATGCTAATTGGGCAGGTTGTGTGGATGACATGAAAAGTACAAGTGGTGTTACATTATTTATTAGATGCAAATTGGTGTCTTGGTTGAAGCAAGATTCAATATCTTTATATATTGTAGAGGCAAAATACGTTGTAGCAGCATCTTGTTGCACATAGGTACATTGTGAATGAGGCAAACCTTGAAGGATATTAGAGTGGTATATGATGAACCAATTTCTATCTTTTGTGATAATACAAGTGCTATTAACATTTCAAAGAATGTGATGATGCATTCAAGGAAAAAACATATCTCAATCCAATATCCTTTTTTGAGAGAGGAGGTTACAGAGAATGAAGCAAAGCTTGAGTATGTGCCTACAAAAAATTAGGTTGTTGATATATTCATTAAGGCTCTTCCTAAGGATACTTTTGATTATCTCTGGGAGAAGTTAGGGGTTGTTACCCCTCCTTCTTTGAACTAGATGCATAAGGATATTCATCAACCCAGTGTATTTCAAGATTCATTCTTTGTTCTGGACTGATGTTGGAGGCTACCTCTTAGGGGGAGTTGGTAGTGGCTTTGTTGGTTAGTATAGTCAGGGGGAGTAAGTGTTGATGCAAGTTGGTGTTGTCCTTTGTTAGATGTGTCAAAGGATATGTTTAGTGGTTGAGATAGTTTGTTGTGTGCTACTTAGGGGGAGTATGCAGAGTAATAAGGAGAAAGTGTGTATGTTTGATGTCAAGGGGAGAAAGAGATGTATATGTGTTTCCATTTTCCATTGATATAAAAGGGGGAGAGAAAGATATGTGAAAAATGTTCAATTGAGAAAGAGGGAGAGAATAGTGTAGCTGATAGAGTAATGTGACAAATAAAGAAAGAGTTGATATGGATCAGTACGTTGGTAATCAAAGTTATGTTTATTGTGTAGTATGTTGGTGATTAGAGTTTTTATGTTTGTTGTTGATGGTTTTTCACATGTGTTGCCATCAATAAAAAAGGGGGAGATTGTTGAAAGTATGAGTAGTTTGTGTTGTCATTGGTGTCAACAAGATTGGAAGAGATTGTTGTAGGCTTATGTTTGTGTTGTCATTGATGATTGGTTGTGTTGATGCTTTGATTAGTTGCATTATATTGTCATTAGTAAGTGCTATTGATGTCAACCTCTAGTATTTCTTTGATAAGTCTCTATTTATGGATGTTGTTGGTTTGGTAATAATGAGGAAGTGTTGAAGTTGATGAATATGTGTCTCTAATGCTTGGTTCCCAAGTTATTTTGAAAAAAACTAAATAAAAAGAGGAAGTATTGTGTTGCGGAGGTGTTATAATGTTTAGAGTGGTTAGGTAGTTTTTCTCCACATTTCTTCATGGTTGAAGATATGCCTATGCGGTTCAGAAATGTTAGTCAGAGGTGTTTAGAGGTTCTATATCTAGGAGTTCTTCGTTTGGATCATCATACAAATAGAGTTGTGTTCACTAGTTTGTGAACTGTATATTACAGTGATGTTTGGGAGAAATGGTTTTGCTCCACATTTCTCTACAATTTGGTTTGTGGTCTTGTGATTCTAAAAGTGTACTGATAATGATCATATCTACCTATAGTCAAATTTGTTCATGGTTTGGTGCTTTGAAATTTGGTTTCTTGTGTAACAGAGTATGTAAGGTTGTTTGAGTGTACTGGGTGTGTACATTCTTCAAGTGAAAGTTGTTGCAAAGGAGTTTTTTGGATTTCAGGGTGTTTGTGGAATATTCTAGATTATGATCAAGCATGGTGTGTGGTCTATAAGTCATCTTTGGATTTGAGAAAGCGTGTACTTAAATGTTAATGGTGTTAAAATAGCTTCAATCGACCTCAGGTGTTTACACTAATTGTGGATTTTATTTGATGATTGTGGAAGTGTGGTGTGGTGTATATGTATGATTTGGGTTTGAGTTAAGACATGGCATGGTTTAATTTCATTTTTTTCTATTGTAGAAGTGCTCAATGCTGACCTAATTTGAATTTGCATGGTTTTGGTGTATAGCCGATGCAAAGCTCGAGAAACACACACACTCCAAATAAGAAATTCCATGATCATGGTACATCACAAGTAAGGAAAAAGAGATAACATGTATTAAATTAATATCCATATGAGCTCAAAGACAAGTTCATTAAAGAATAAAAAATTAAAAATTACATACACCAAGAAGGGTGTTACAAATCATTTGTTTCAATGATACATTAACAAGTTTATATCAGTAATTACGTTCATGAAATAGAGTTACAATTTATAAATTGGCTAAATAAGCCATACATAAATGATATATGAAGTACATCCATAAAAAATAAAACCTCTAATCCTCATCCACCTTGACACCACTGGTCTTCTTGCATTGAGGCCAAGAGTGTGGTTAAGGCACCTTTTTCATCCAACAACGAAGCACATGACTTCACCAGGTCTCTTCCTAACTCGAAGAAATCCCCGACCCTACATGAGGAGCCTAGCAACTTGGAACAATAAAGTAGGAGGGAAATCTCGATGCATGCATGTTGCCTATATGCATTCCTACACTAGAACAACATATTTATTGCAAGCAGGATGTGGTAGAGACATATATAACATAAAATTTCTAGGATTTTAAATCCATCTATTTCAATGGTTCATTAGCTTGGCCAAGCATTAAAACAAAAAGGGTAGTTTATGAAAAGGCTAAACTACCATCTTTGTACGCCCACATTCGACATCCTATCCCGAAAGCTTCTCATGAAAAGAGATAAATATTGCATAGTTCATATAATTTGAACAAGTTCATTCATTTACTCATTCAAACATTCATTCAGGAAAACCTTCTTATATTCCCAAGTTCACTATAAGAAAATCATTTAGTTGACATAAATGATACATCTAGTTTTGCATTTCTCAAGGGTTTGGTTTAGTCAATCTTCTATGATTTCAATGGATATAGCAACTTCAAACATGGTGTACTTTTCTATTGTTAACAAGCTATTCAATTCACCATTTGTAACTTAATTGATACAATCTAAAAAAAAATAGGTTTGCAAATAATGAAAGAATTACTTCCAAGTAGAAGTATATTCATTTAAAGAGGAGAAATAAACAATTGCATAGTGATCCAAATTTTAAAAATAAACAAGCGGATACAAGGTTATATCATTTTAAAACAAAAAATTTAATCATTTAAATCAAATCTATATCCACTATTCCATTCATAATAAATATTCACTTTCAAACATAATGGTAACTATTTTTATATATATTTATATAAATATATATATCTATCTATTTTCATATATATGTTTTTTTGCAAAAACAATGGATGTACAAAAGATTATATCTACAGCTGAAACAACTTCATTTTATCTTAGTCAAACAGAGTAATATATATAGGTCTGATATATATTATGAATATATATATGTCTATATATATATGTCTATATATATATTTATATGTATATATTTATTAACTTTTTCAGAATTTTACTTTTGCGAGGTAATAAATTATGCATTCATTTAAAACTCTAAAATTCTCTAATTCTCAACATTCATCATATAAATATGTATATATATATATATATATGTATATATATATGTATGTATTTATATACATATTTCATATTGCATATCCCGAACATATGATGAACACAATTAAATAAATAATCTAATTGAAAAGTTTATCAACCACATTTAAATCAAATACACATAGTGGTGCTATGTATATATATATATATATAATTATTTTCTCAAAGTCAAAACTAAGAATCGAAGGGCAAAGCAATATTGATTTAGAAATTGGTTGGTTCTATAGCTAGTGACCCTCCCATGGAGGGGGCGATGCCTACGGAGGGTGTTTCCTCCACAACACAACCTCTCCCCAGTGGGGGTCATGGCTATAAAAGGCCTCCCTTCCTTTATTTTCAATTTAAACATTGTTCCCCCATTACCAGGGGTTTTAGAGACTGTATTCAAATTTCAAATTCTTGTCTAGAAATATATATATAGAAGAAAAATAATAATATTGATATTATTTATTTACATATATGTCTGTACGACTCAACATATATGTAAATGTCTAATATTATTAGTGTCAGATTTCAATTTCGATAAAAAATTTACAGTAACATGTGCAAATTCACCTCAAATATTTGACATATATTTAATCTAAATATGCATCTATATAAGTATATATATATTTAAACAATAGGTAAAATACAGATTTGCAAAGCCAAGAGGCTAAATCATGTGTGTATATTTAATATTTGCAACAATAATGCACAATTTTGTAATTAATTTCTATTTAAAAAGGTTTCCAAAAGAGAAGAAATTATTTCCACAAGCAATCATTGAGTTTTTATTTCCACAAGCAATCATCGAGTTTTCATTGTGAAACCAAACTACATTGAAAAGAGAATCCAAAGACCTAGAAAACACTTTCCACTCGAATTTCTTCTTCTTCTTTCCTTTCTTTCCCCCGTTCCGGCTTGCTGGAAATCCCTTGCTGAAGACTTTCTTCTTTTCCCTTGAATTCCTTTCTTCTCTTCTTTCCCCATTTTAATTTACTGAGCTTCAAAACAACCCCTTCCCGATAGCCATTTTCAATTATTTTATGTAGAGAAAAAATCGAGAAGCTTCTTTCCAAAACAATTGTATGCCTTCCGTTATTAATTTTCCTTCTTTTTAAAGTTTTTCTCTTCATTTCCAAAACCTAATCTTGAAACTATAAATAATATTTCTTTTTATGCATAATATTTATCTTCACTTAGAAAATAATAAAGAAAATCCTATTTCTATTGCATACAAAGTATTTTATCCTCAAAAAATGATAAGGGGTCATTTTAATTTGCACTATATATATTTATTCAAATAAACAATAATAAAAAATTACTATCTTGCACAATACATAATTTTCCTAAATAACAAGGTGTTTTCATTAAATTGTAATTAAACTATTTACTCTAAATAACAATCATTATCAATAATTTGAGAAATGCATTTTCTAATTAAAATATAATTAATTCCTTTTTGTTTCATTATAAATTAATTTAACCAACATTATAAAATTACGAACAATAAGAAAATTAGCTAATTTAACTACTAAATGATTCTAATTGCTCATGTGTGATCGAGAGAACCGTTCCTCCTTTAACCTTGTTGGCAAGAGACACTATGAATATCATTTGGTGTTTTCATTGATGGCAACCCTAGTCGGTGATTAGATCTGTGCATCATAAATTTATCCTATAGATAGTCAAATTGCAAATAGTTAAGGAAGAACAAAGCATCCGATAGTTTTGGGTTCATCAATTCACATACAAATTTTCAGTTAATATTGTGTGCTATGTATCTCAGTGAAGGTTTATTGATGTATTCTTATTGTTATCCGTAAATCTCAGTGCCTCGTATTGATCCGTGTGGAAGTTAGAAGGTCCGATTATCTAATTCTTAGTTTTATCAGTACTAGAGCCGACTTCTTGAATATATCATGTCGTGGATGTATGAGAAGTAATTAGTTAAGTATTTTTGTGTTCGTGCATCTCTTTTTGGGTCCTAGCTATGTTGTGGCCGGCCGTTGTGGATGTGCATTATACTTTAATCATGATTTGAGCTGGCAGTTGTAAATATTCTTTTGTTCTATTGAAGACGACATATTGTAATTGAATTCTATGTTGTGGATATATATATGAGATCGTCTGTATCATTTTGATAGATGTATGATGTGTGTTGATGCGAATTGTGAATTAGATCAGAGTAGAAGAGCAATAATGCATAGTTTCACTTGTGCATGAAGGATCTATGTTGCTAGTGTGAGCAGAATAGAGCAGAAGTGCAAAATCAAGTCTATAGGATAGAATATTGAATATTGTGCCTAACCGAAACTATAATCAAGCATTTGTAGATGTTATTTTTCTTAGTTTGAATATTCTTTAGATGGTTTTAATCTGATTCTCTTTGTAAGGCAGTGATCCTTCCCTTTGAGCAGTGAGCTCTAGGCAGTGTGCTTGAATGCAAGTGCATTCCCCATATTGTAAACTTTATTTGAGTATACTTAGATCATATTGTGGATTGGCCATCCACCATAGTTTTTCCCCTAACAGGGTTTCCATGTAAAAATTCTGGTGTTATGGTGTGGTGATTTTTTTCTTATTGTTCATGGATTTTGGTTCAAGTACTTTGAAGATAAAAGTTAATAATGTTTATTTTTGCACAACAGTGATTCACCCCCCCTCTCAGTGTATCTTGTTTCCAAAAATTGGTATCTGAGCTAGTTCCTTAGAAGAAGTATAACAACTTGGGGAGATCTTGGAAAGTGTTTCAATGGATTCAAGTAGTCTTCAACAACAACTTTTGGTGGCTCTAGATGATCTTGATCAGTCAAAGTATGAAGTTCAAAAATTGTAGGCAAACCTCATGGATGCTAAGAAATTCATTGAGTCTCTGAGAGACAAAATCAAGAATTCCAAAGAGAAGAGAAAGGAACTCTATGACTAGATTAAGTAGAATGATAGTAAGAGCATTGAAGAAGAACAACTCAGTCAAGCCTTGAAGGAAAAGATAGAAGAATGTGAAAATATTTCTAGAGAAAATATAATCTTGAAGCATGAAATGGAATCTATCATGATGAGGATGACTAAGGAGATTGAAGATAGGAATAAGAATGAAGAGAATCTAGCACAATCACTAAAAGAAAAATCTAAACTATGCAACCATTTGGACAATGAATTGGAACAATCTAAAAATAATGAGGAAGTACTTGAAAAGAAGATTGATGATCTCAGAGATGAGCTTGCTATTGCAAATGAGTACAAGGAAAAGTTCAAATTTAGCTCAACTAAGATTGATGAACTAATTGGCAATCAAAGGAAAAATGGTGACAAATGAGGTCTTGGATATGAAGGAGAAAGTTCCAGATCCGGTCAAAGGAGATTCAGGCAAGGAAATCAAATGAACAAATCTGGAGGGTATCTGATAAGAAAACCTAATGCTCAAAAATTTAATGGATATTGTTTCAATTGCAATAAATCTGGACACATGGCTTCTTAGAGTGGAAGTAGGATGAATCAAATAAGTCCATCATTCTCAGGTCAATGCTTTAATTGCAATAAGTTTGGTCACAAGTCAAATGAATGCAAAAGTGTGATGAACAATCTTCATAGAAATGTCAGATGTTATACATGCAATAGATTTGGCCATATAGCTCACCAGTGCAAATCAAAAGGAAATCAATGGAACAATTGGTCTAGATAAAAAATGCTGTGTACTATAACTGCAACAAATTTGGTCACATTGCTACATTATATTGGAACATAAGAGGTACAGAAAATCAAAGAAGGAACATGTAGAAGGGTGTTAAAGGAAAAGGAAAAGTCACTACAGATGTGGTCAAGTAGCAGATTCAGAAGAAATGGGTGAAGAAGAGTCCCTCTAGTGAAAAAAATGCACTAGCACCAAAACTTGTTTATGGTAGTTCATCTAGGAATTAGTCTAAGATCTTTGGCCTAGGGGGAGCTGTCAAGAAAATCTCTAAACCCCTTGTAGGTAACTAACACCAGAATGTGGATAATTTCAGTAAGTGCATAGATGTGCCAAAGATATTGTTGAACCTATTAGAGAAAGTATTATACAATGTAGAAGGTCCGTAAAAGATTTATTTGTCATAGTGCATGAAAATAGTACAATCAGATGAGTTAGGGTAAATGAATTTATTGCTACTAAAAGGGTTAAGTATGCAAGTGATAAAAATTCATTTCTATCTTTCATTTGTCACTTTTAATTTTGAAAAAAAAAGTTTGGAGAGCTCTAAGGAAAATTAAGGTGAATTGAGGTGAAATTCAAGTGCGAAGAAGCTTTCAAAAATAAATCTGTGATCCGTCGGAAAGGTATTTCTCTATAAAAATCTATGAATTTATGAACTGATAATTGCTACTCCACTAGTAGTTGAAGTTAAGGATAGACCCCATCCAAAGTTCAAGTGGCATCCCTACAAGTCCGTTGAGACCGATCTATTAGGAGCATTTTCATCAGTTTTGTATGGTGTGTTCCACATAGAGGATATTAGGGTTTATATTCATGAGAATATTGAAGAACTAGGGAGCTCACAATTGCTGAATTTATATAATAATCATATTATTGGTGAAGATTTTTTTGTGAAGCCGCAATATAAAACCCTAGAAGCAAAGAAGTTTTCACAGATTGTCAAATTTTCCATCTTTGAAGAGTCTGAATGGGTTTGTTACATTATGAGTCAAGTCCATGATGAATTCATGTGGTTAAGCATACCCTTCAAAATCACAAAGGAGGCTATCAGTGTTGTAACAAGTCTAAATTCTTTCGGTGGATTACCAATTCTAAAATTAGTGAAGAATCAAATGGTCACTGATGCTACAGGCTCTAGGTATGATAGAAGAGCAATGACAATTGATGACATTGTTGATGTAGATGTCAAATTTTTATCTATGGTTATTGGGTACAAGATTTATCATTCCAGCCAAGACAACTCTATGTCTAGTACAATAATTTATGCCTCCTATCAGATGGTAAAAGAAAATGTAGATTATAATCTTTATGAATTGCTAAGGATTCAGTTAATGGAAAATCTTGTGAAGATTAAAAAGGATAAGAAAAAATATTTCAAGTATGGTAACTTTCCTTTATGCTTATTCTTTTATTTCATGGATGAGGTTTCAAGATTCAGAAAGATTCATTGGCCAAAAGACAAACCGATAGCTTCTCAGATCAAAGATCTCTTTCATAGATATGCAGACACTAAGACAAAGAATGCCACTATCTGGGGATACTTTAAAAAAATTCAGACTATGATGCAAGCCAGAGAGAGGATTCCCACTTCCATTGCATCTGGATCATGCCAATAGGATATGAAGTGGAGGAGCGCATTCTAGAAATGTATGCAGAACATTTGTTGAGCAAACCTCTAGATCAATCTAAAGAGAGATTTGGTACCTATGCTAAAAAAAACATGTAGGTTCGCAATGAGCTCAGGAAACCTATGCTAACCAAAAGAGTTAGAAAAGAGGTGGAAGTTTTAGCATAAAGTATGGGGATAGTGACAGAAAAATTAAAGGAAGATGGGAGGAAAAGAGAAGAAGCTCAAGTAGAAAAGGAGGCAGCAAAATATTAATTATTTGGTCCAACAACACCATCTACCCAAGATAGATCAACTAGAAGTTCTACATCCCATTCAGTCCTTGTAGAAAAATCAATCCCTATGAAAATTGAATCTAAGGGATCTGGTAAAGAAGGAAAGAGGAAGAAAGATAAGAGAAAAAGAGTCTATGTAGCAGTCTCTGATGATGAAGAAACAAATTCTAATTAAGGTGTTAAATAAATCAAGCATCAAGGCAACAACTATTATAAAAAGTAAACCCTCTAGTGGAGATGTTCAAGCAAAGAAGAAAGAAAAAATTGACAATCTAGGTGTGTCAGTGGAGGAAGTTGAAAAGGCTTTGGTTAAGGATGGAAATCTCAGGCCACTCCATAAATGGTATGAGTCTTTTTGTGAATTTGATAAGAGAATTCTTGAAGAAGCAATAATAAAACATTTGAATATTTTCAATAATTTTTTGATTGAAATAATGCCAAATTTACCCAAAAGTCTATATGATATTTTGGAGATGAGAAGAGTTAATTCCAAATTAGAATAAGAGAAGATGAGAGAAAGGATTCTTGTTGAATTGTGTCCAGTAGCTTCTGTGGAAGAAATAAAGTCAATTCTGAATAAAGCCAAGAAGGAGTTTAAAAGCAAAACAAGAGTGAATAAATTGATGATTGGTCAAACCAAGGAAGTTGCAGAAGAAACAAAATAGATTCTGAGAAAAGTCTTTTTGAATAGAAGAATTGATGTTGTACCTAAAGGAACTCATGATGTTTCATTTAATTCGGAAAAAGAAGAAAAGGAAGAGAAACAAGATGAAGTTAAAGATATTTAGATCCCTTCTAAAGAGGTCAATACAGAGATGCCAATGGAAGTTGAAGCTTCGAAAAATGTATCAGTTGAGAAGGTGGAGGTCCTTGATGACAAGTTAGAACCTGCAACTGAGGAAGCAATCATTGAAGAGAAGAAGGTAGATGTAGAAGCAATTTCTGTAGAAGCAAGAGACACTATAGAGGCAGTGAAGAAATTATTGGTAGAATAGAAAGAAGAGTTTGATCCTAAACTGATTAAAGGTTCGGTTGACCGATCTACTCTGAGTCTTATTTAGAAGATGAAAGTAGCATCATTCTCCCAAGCAAAAGCTAGAGAAGAACTGTTAAAGTCCCACATTGAGGGCAATGAACTTCTAAATCTTGCATTTGGAGTCCTAGAAAAGATAATACCTACTCATGTGAAAGATCCGACTGGTTCATCCTTCGGTGAATTAAAGAAGCTTATCAACTTAGTAAGTACTCACTTTGAGTCACTTGAAAAATCTTCTTTGACCAAAGTTCAAAAGGAATTTTATGCTAAAAGATTAAATGGGCTAAAGGAAATGATTGCTAAGGATAAAAGTTTGCTAGCCACCTATGTGGAAAATATCTAGAATGCTTTATCTGAAGGTGGGAATATTTACAAATCATGTTTATCTTTATCAAAATTTACTGATGACAATGAGAAAAAGGTTAAGGATTTGGAAAAACAATTAGCCACTCTTTCTGATGCCTTTGATCCTTTAACCTGTAGTGTTGGAAAGTTAGAAGGAGAAGTGATATCTATGTTTAATAGAATAAATAGCCTGAAACAAGAAAATAAGAAAATTGTTGCAAGATCATGTGAACTGAGAGGTTTGATTGGCCCAAAGATAGAAATTTTGTCTACTGCATTGAAAGAAGCAGAAGATGTTGAAGTAGTGAGTGATCTAGAAAACCTAGAGTCTACAGAGACAATAATATTTGGTTTATGGACATATAACAATCCTGGAGAGTCTCAAAAGAGTTTGGGACATGAATTTGACTCTACTGAAGAAATATTATTCAGACATTTTCAAGTTTATGTAAGTTTATGAAGTCTGTTTTGAACATAAGCAACTTTTTCATAATAGTTTTGTTAAATTTTTGGCATGCAGATTCTTGAATTTTCAATTGATGTCAAAGGGGGAGAGAGAAGAGTGAAAAATGTATATCATCTCAGGGGGAGAATTTTATTTTGGAGAAAATTTTGGTTTCTGAAATTTTGGTTTCTGAAATTTTGGCAGTGTAGTTAATGTTGGTACTGATCCGACACTTAGTTATTTTTCACTAAGTGTTGCCATCAATGCCAAAGGGGGAGATTTTTGGAAAGAGACACTATGAATATCATTTTGTGTTGTCATTGATTTCAACCCCAGTCGGTGATTAGATCCGTGCATCATAAATCTATCCTACCAATAGTTAGATTGCAAACAGAGCATCCGACAATTTTGGGTTCATCGATTCACATATAGATTTTCAGTCAATATTTTGTGTTGTGTATCTCAGTGAAGGTTGATCGATGCATTCTTAGTGTTATCCATAAATCTCAGTGCCTTGTATTGGTCTATGTGGAAGTTAGAAGGTCTGATTAGCTAATTCTCAATTTTATTAGTACTAGAGCCGACTTCTTGAATATATCATGTCATGGATGTATGAGAAGTAATTAGTTAAGTATTTTTGTGTTTGTGCATCTTTTTTTGGGTCCTAGGTATGTTGTGGCTGATTGTTGTGGATGCACATTATACTTTACTCATGATTTGAGTTGACAGTTGTAAATATTCTTTTGTTCTATTGAAGCTGACATATTGTAATTGAATTCTATGTTGCAGATATATATATGAGATTGTCTGTATCATTTTGATAAATGTATTATATGTGTTTATGTGAATTGCGAATTAGAGCAGAGAAGAAGAGCGATAATACACAGTTTCACCTGTGCATGAAGGATTTGTGTTGCTAGTGTGAGCAGAACAAAGGAGACGTGTAGAATCAAGTATGTAGGTAGAAGATTGAATATTGTGCCTAATCGGAACTTTAATCAAGAATTTGTAGATGTTATTTTTCTCAGTTCATATTCTTCAGATGGTTTTAATCTGATTCTCTTTGTAAGGAAGTGAGCCTTCCCTTTAAACAGTGAGCTCTAGGCAGTGCACCTAAATGCAAGTGCATTCCCCATATTGTAAACTTTATTTGAGTATACTCATATCATATTGTAGATTGGCCATCCACCGTGGTTTTTCCCCTAACAGGGTTTCCACGTAAAAATTATGGTGTTTGAGTGTTGTGATAATTTTCTTCTTGTTCATGCATTTTGGTTCAAGTACTTTGAAGATAAAAGTTAATAATGTTTATTTTTGCACAACACTGATTCATCCCCCCTCTTAGTGTAGCTTGTTTCCAACAGCCTTGTCAGGAAGCTAACCTCCTCTACCTTAGCCTCACTCTTGGTCTTCAAAATTCCTATAGCTCAGTACACTCAAGCACCCATTAATAGATTAGTATCCAGGAAAAATACAAATCAAAGCAATATACTACATTAATCCAAAAATATTTTTTTCTATTTTGCATTGCTTTTAAAATAAAACTCAATTTAATACAACTTAACTTTTTCAAAATTAAAACACACGTTTTCACATTTCATTTCATGAAACACCATATAATTCATTGTTTAGTCTACCACACACATATAGTCATATATCAATCCAAATAGAGTAGAAACAAAGTGCATCATAGTTTGAGACATGACATCCTTCCCCACTTGGAAGAGACATCTTCTCGATGTCTTATTACAAAGCACCCACACAACAGAGTCTTAAAAATTCAATGTGTCATAAGTCGTAATATGCAAGAAAGGAAAAAAAAATACTAAAATATCAAATGAGGAAAAGATATGTCAATATACTCAACATTCTTCCAGGTGGCACTATCCACCGAATATTGGTCCCACTGGACCCTGTACTGCACAATATCATGGTTCCACAACTTAATGTTGTGCCTTTCTATAATCTTGATGGGATTCACTAACACCACCCCTAGATCTTGCACCTACAATGCATTTCAATCAAGAACATGAGTAACATCTAGATGATATGGCTTAAGCACAAAAATGTGGAAGACATTATGTATATAGGATAGAGCCGATGGAAGAGCAAGCCTATATGCAACTGGATTAATAACTTCCAAAACCTCAAAAGGCCCAAAATATCTAGGGGAAAGCTTAGAGTTCTTGCCAAAAGAGATTGAACTCTTTTGTGGCCTAACTCTTAAGAAAACTCGATCTCCCACAAAGAATTATCTAAAAATTTTGTTCTTATTAGAAAAACTCTTCTGGCGATCTGAAGCTTGTTTCAATTTTTCTTTTATGAGCTTCATCTATTACTCCATCTCTCTCAACATCTCAGGCCCAATAACAATCTTGTCTTCAACCCCTGTCCCAACTGATAGGTGTATGACATTTACGGCCATGCGAAGCCTCAAAAGGTGCCATCCCCAAAGAGGCGTGTTAGGAGTTATTATATGTGAACTCCAGCAAAGGTAAATAATCCTCCCACTTATGTTGTTGTTCCATATAGTACATCCTGAGGAGATCCTCAACTACCTAATTTACCCTCTCCGTGTGTCCATCGGTTTGAGGATGATAAGAAAAAATGAAATTCAATTTGGTTCCCAAAGAAGAATTCAAAGTACTATAGAACCTAGAAGTCATCTGAGTGTCACAATCTAAGACGATCATTTTTGGCACTCCATGCAACTAGAAAATTTCATGCATGAACTTCTTCGCTAAAACCAAGGATCCATCCTTAAGATTCCCAGGGATGAAGTGTGCTACTTTCATCAATTTATCTACCACAACCAAGATGATATCATGTCAATTCTTGTTCATAGGCAACCCCTGAATATAATCCACAGTGATAACCTACCATATATACTCTGGCACTCTGTGTGGGTATAGAAGTTTGACTGAATGCACATACTCAGTCTTAACTCGTTGGAATTCCAAACATTGGGCTAGAAAAGAAGTAACATCTGTCTTAAGTCCTAGCCAAAAATATAACGGTTTGAGTCCCTCTACCATTTTTGTCACACCGGGGTGCCCTGAATATGGTGCATTATGAAGTTCTTCTAGCACTAACTCCCTCAATCCTGCTGTGTTAGGAACATACATCCGTCCCTGGAACCTCAAGAGTCCATCAATGTCAAACATATATCTAACATATCTATGATCCAAAGGATCCCACTCTAGGGCTTGTTTCACCCTTTCATGATGCTCATCTCTTGGAAAATCTTGAATCACCTACTGTCTAAAATTTGACTGTATGGTGACCATAGCTATAAGATGTCTCCTCCTACTTAAGGCATATTCTACTCTATTTTCTTTTCCTTTAATATACTCAATGCCGAAATCATACTCACTCAAAAAATCCAACCATTGTCTCTGATGAGAATTCAAGTTGGGTTGGGTAAAGATATATTGCAATCTTGAATGATCTATTTTTCAGCTCAAAAAGCTTCCCCAAAAGGTAGTTCCTCCACATTTGAAGAGAATGCACTATGGCAACCAAATCCAAATCATGTGGTGCATAGTTCAATTCATGTTGTTTCAATTTTCTTGATTCATATGCCACCACCTGTCCATCCTGCATAAGAACTACTCCTACACCCTCTCCTAAAGCATTAATTATAACTGTGAAGTGCCCATTTGGATCTGGCACAATCAAGATAGGTGCAAAAGTAAGTTTCTCCTTCAACAACTGAAAATCCTTCTCACATATGTCACTCTATTCAAATTTATTTCCTTTCTTTTGGAGTGTGGTGATGGGTGTTGTGATTGTTGAGAACTCTTGGACAAGCTTCCTATAATAACCGGGGAGTCCCATAAAGCTCCAGACTTCTGAAACATTTTACAGTGCTAGCCACTCCATAACTGCCTTAATCTTATTTGGGTCCACTCCTATCCCATCAACTGAAATAACATGTCCCAAATAGTGCAACTTAGTTTGATAGAAAGTGCATTTAGACATCTTCCCATAGAGCTTATGATCCCTTAAATGTTGCAACACTATCCTCAAGTGTTTATCACACTCTTCCTCTGATTTAGAATATATTAAGATATCATCCAGGAAAACTAATACAAAGTCATCTAGAAAATCTCTGAGGATGTTATTAAACAAATTCTTAAAGGATACAAGAGCATTAGCTAGCCCATTTCATCTGATTGAATAGATCACCAATCCTAGGAAGAGAATACTTATTTTTAATGGTAACCTTCTTAAGAATTCTATAATCAATGCACAACCTTGAGGTCCCATCCTTCTTCTTTACGAATATAGCAGGTGCTCCCCATGGAGACACTCTTGGCCTTATGAAACCCTAGTCAAGAAACTCTTGCAACTGAGCCTTCTACTCATGTAATTCAATAGTATTCATCCTATATGGTGCCTTAGACTAAGGCTCAACTTTAGGTATCAAGTCTATTGAGAAATAAAATACCTACTTAAGAGGGAGTTTAGTCAGCTCATTAGGAAAAACATCTTGAAAATCCTTCAGAATAGGATGATCATTAACTGCCGACTCTGGAATATCAAGATCCATGACCTTTATTGCATAGATAGTGCATCTCTTTAGCTGCATGGCAGAGATTTTCCTGAGTTTTAAGGGCCTTTTTAAACCATGAATTTCAACACGATTACTGTGATCATCAAGACACCTCACTATTTTCTCTTCACAAGAAACAAGGGCCTTATGTTTAGTAAGCCAATTTATTCCCAAGATTACCTTATATGACCCCACAGGTGCTACATACAAATTGACCTATGTTTCAAAACTAGGAAGTTCAAGTTCATTGTAGGCTAGGCATTGCTCCACTATTCTCTCTACTTGATTTCCATATTGAACCTTCCATGAATTAGCCACATATCTCAGTTTAACAGATAATTTAGAAATACCATGAGGATCTACAAAACACTTAGTGTCTCCAATATCAATTAAGATAGAAATAGGACATCCAAAAAGTTTACCCAAAAGCTAGATAGGTGTAGCTTGGTAGTCTGCTTGGCTATTATCAACCACCACAAGGATGTGATGTTGATTCTTGTTCTTTTGATTATTCACTCTCTAAGGACATACATTGGCATAATGCTCACCACTACATGTATAACAACCTCTACGGGGTGCTCTAGGTCTATTAGAAACATCTCTCTTGTTATTGTTGTTTTTATTGTAATTTCCCTCTTATTATTGTTCTGATTTCCATCATGGTGATCCTAAGAATTGTTACCCCTCTTGAGATTCCTGATCTTCTTGTTATTATTGTTGCTCTGGTTGTACTGATTCTAATTATTCCCTTGAGACTTCAAGTTACCATACTTAGCATCTTTGCTTTTCTTGTAATTTTTAACCTATTGTAACTTTTGTTCCTACTTAGTAGCTTTCTCAAAAGCCTCATCCATGGTGGAAGGATTATGAATATCCACTTTAGCTCCAATTTGAGGCCTCAGCCCCTGAATGAACTTGTGAGCCTAAAACCTCTCATCAAGCTGGTACTAGGGTGCACATTTGAGCAAGTGAGAAAATCTTTCCCAATACCGAGTCACTATCATTCCCCCTGGGTGAGAGTCTAGAATTTAGTCATCTTTTTATCAAAATAGGACTATGGTAGCCACCTTTTCCTGAACAATTGCAAGAATTGTTCCCAAGTTACCTTACCATGCAAAATTTTTTTTTTTTCCTTTTCGTTCTCCCACCAAGTGGCAGCTTTACCAGTGATTTTATATGATCCCCATTCAACTGTAGTCTCATTAGACAAATTTCATAGGGCAAATTACTTCATCTCAATTATCTATGCTTTTGCCCTAGCACCAATTGTTTTACAATCAAATTTTGGTGGGGTGACCTTTTTGAGGTCCATGCCCAACTCCTCAGCCACTTTTCCTAGCTTATTTGAGTTTCCTTCCATCCCAAACTATTATGCATTTGTATTTTCCTTATTTCCACCAAAATTTGGCCCTTGTGGACCTCTACGCCTTTCTTGTTCTAGGTTATCAATCCTAGCCTTCTATCGATTCAACAAGACTAGAATCTGATCCGAGTTGTCATTTGTATTGCGATGAGATCCACATCCACGATTCTCATGGTGATAAGTTCTAAAATCCATCAGAGTTACTCTGGAACACATAACATTAAGCGTAATTAGGAATAGGTCCTAGAGTTTAACCTAGACACTCTGATACCAAAATGTAAAGCTTGAGAAACACACACACTCCAAATAAGAAATTCCATGATCATGGTACATCGCAAGTAAGGAAAAAGAGATAACATGTATTACATTATGCAGACTCTCAAAATATCCTGATTAATATCATGCAATTGATCCTATTTTACTAACACTGCTTCTTCCTCAATCACTTCCCCACTAACAAATTAATTGAATAATCTTTATTTAATTATTTTTTCATAAATCTGATAATTAACTTTGTCAAATTATTTCATCACATCCTAATGTTCCTATTTTAATTAAATAAATCAATTTTATTTAATTAAATCCTAATGTTCCTCTTTTAATTAAATAAATCAACTTTATTTAATTAAATCCTAATGTTCCTCTTTTAATTAAATAAATCAACTTTATTTATTAAATCTTAATGCTCCTCTTTTAATTAAATAAATCAACTTTATTTAATTAAATCTTAATATTCTCTCATATGATTTAAATAAACCCAAATATTTAAATCATGTGTCACAAATCAACTAATTCCATCTAAGTTAATTAATCCTAAATTAATTAACTCCTAACACTAATCCCCCATTCCTCTATCTTTTGACTCCGCCCTAAGGTAAGTCAACCTTGGTCAAGTTGCACATGTAAATCAATTTATTTGATTTACTAATTACCTATTTTCATTCAAAATGTAATGGCATATTCTTGGAATATTCCACCCACTTGACTTTTCCCTCCAAAAGACTTTGTCCAAGAAATTTCTTGAGCCACCTTGGCATTAAAAAATCTTACATGTCCTCTTCTTACACAAGCCACCTTGGCTTTAAATGGGTCTTACACCTCCTCTTACACAATCCACCTTAGCTTTAAATGGAATCTTACACATTCTCTTACACAAGCCACCTTGGCTTTAAATGGAATCTTACACATCCTATTACACAAGCCACCTTAACATGTATTCTTCTTACACATCTCATCTCCAAAAATGTGCTCACACATGTGTGAGCACATCTCCTCAAGATTCCTGAGCATGCTGACAAGTGGCATTATGCTATTGTTCTATTCTTTAATCCCACATTCATCAATCTTCTTCATTCTTCAATCCTTGGCTTCTATAAATAGAGGCATCATTATCACAATTTGAATCCATCAACTAAGAGAACAATTACTATAGCCATTTGAGTTCATAGCATTTCATATTTTCATCCATTTTAGCAATATTATAGCCATTTTCATACTTTGTTCATCAAATCTATCAACAAGCTTATCAAGGGGTTAGGAAAGGGCTTATTTCCACATCAAAGGAGCACTAATCTCCCCATGGGATGATGGTTTGAGCATTTAGAATAGGAGTTCATTGATATTTTACTTGATATTCTATTGTGTTTTCAATTTTCTTGTGTTCAAATGAATTTCATAGGGAATGCTTAGTCTTACTTGTTTCTTGAGTAATTACCACTTATTTGTTCATGTTTGAGTAGGTATAGAAGGAGCATTCACATTTTTTATAATATTCTTTACAAACTAATACCATTTGAATGTGTATGCACTTATCTCACACTTCACGATGATCTTTTGAATCAAAAGCATTCTAGTGACATTAGGTTGTCTAAAATATTGCCTCCACACTTCAAATTTGGGTTTTAAAATTGAACAAAACATGCGAGTGGAAGAAAAGGCATTGTGTGTGCTCCCACCTAAATGTGTTAGGTGGTCAAAATACAAATGCACCTCTTCGCTATTGTTTACCCTTAGAGAGCTTGCCTTGGTGGGAAAAAATACTCACCTCAAGGGAATAACTCAAACCGATAAAGAGGTAAATGTCAAGCTACTCCCAATCGGTATATAAATTTGAATGTTGAGGAAATCTCAACATTACAGAACTTCCTATGGAAAAACAAGTGATACTCTTTATTGGGTTGATCTTGCCTCTTGTGTGGCCTTTTGAATAAGTGCCTTGATTATGAGCCAATTTGTGTAGAAGCCAAAATTCTTATCTATTTGTTGGTGTTAGGAGGTCAGACCTCTTAAGTCGTTCCATGTACTTGTGGTTTAAAGTAGAGATGAAGAGTCTATCATGGGAGATTCATAAGAACTCAAAGCTTACCTGACTTGAGAAGTGTGTGCTGAGAAAGGGGGAGCCAGTGTGGTCAAGCTTCTAATCATTCACTTTGAATAAGCATAGCTGGAGAAATCCAAGTGGGAATTCGACAAATATTGCCTTTTCTATCCTAGGGTTGTGTATTGCTATGGAATCAAAACACTTTTCTTGGATCTAAAACATTGGAAACAAACATTTAACAAATCGTCATAATTTTAAACCCTTTGGGAAGAAAAAATACCTCTAAAAAGTCCATGTGTTACTGCTTGTCTAGGGGTTCTTATCCCTAGAAGGCTTCTAAACATTTGGACCCACATCTTAATTTGTCTCTTTCCAAAGTTAACATAGGGAACTATTGCCTTGATTCTCTTGATTTCCACACAATGGAACTTGTGGGATGAAAAGAAATTGAGACATAGACATTCAAGTTTGGAAAGGCTAAAACAAGAAAGTGTGGATGTGGTAAAAAGAATCATATCTAAGAAAGATAAAAGACAATTGGACCTCACATGTGCTTGATCCCATGATTTCTTGCAAAGTCAAAGTTCCCAAATCAAATTGTCATAAACACCTTAGTCCAAAAGCTTGCAAGGAGCGTATTTCAAGACTTTACGAAGTTAGAGAAAGATTGGTTTATAAATTTTACAAACATGCTTCAAAGAACAATCCTAATTTGTACTCATTTTGGGTATGTGCAGGATCATGATGGGCCCAAAAAGTGGCGATATGTAAGTGATATGATGGCCCATGTGGCTGACAACTTTTTTTTTACCCAAAATTGATGAAATGAAAAAGATTTTTAAAGGAGATTCTTAGCTTTCCACCAATATAAATTATGCTTTACTTTGAATTCAATAAATAATTATTATTCATTTTCTATTTGAATTACAACTAAAGTCCTGATTGATACGTTGATTGAAAAACATCTATAGCTTTCAAACAGTATCACATTTTTAAAATCTAACACATGTGTCACATTCTATGCTTCGCATACTATATAGGATTAAAAAAAATGAATTTCATGAAGTTTTGACCAAGTTAAGGTGGTCAAACATATGAGTTTTTATATTTTTTAAAATTTGTAATAAAAAAATCATAATTAATTATTTACTTGGAAAAAAATTAAAAAAGGTATGCATCACATTGAGACATGATTTCTCTACTTATATCTATAATCTTATAAAAAATATTATCATTTTATTGTGGTTAGGGTGGTTAGACAGACACCTACTTATTTTTTCCCTGTAATTTAAGTACTACTACATTGAAATTTCAAATTTTCATTAAATAGATTGTTTAAAAAAAAAAAAATCTAGTAGTTTAGAAACTACATTCAATTTGCCACAGATTCTATTCTTACATATTTTTGAAATAATATAGATAACTTATTCAAATTTTTATTTCAAGTTGTCTAACTCTAATTTTCTAAATTTTCATTGCTACTTAAGGCCTAATTTTTTCTATGATGATCCTACACATAACCTTCTAGGAGGGAAAATTTCTCAAAATTAACACTTTTTTTCACTATTTCTACTATTTTTTTTTTTGTGTTTCCAGGATACATCGACGTTGAAGAAGTCAAACAACGATGCAATCATTGTAGGGTCACCACTATATAGCGATGCTATCCCTATTTCCAAAATGGAAAGCTATTTGGTTTCCTCTGATGTTGATGGGTCAAATTCCAAATCGCGACACTGGTGAATATAGTGACACCTTCATCATCTCTGTTTTCTATACAGAGTGATGCTAATTCACCAGAGCAATGCTGAAAATTCCAAATAGCGAAGCTTTCATGAGAAGCAACCCTAGGTCTAGGTAAAATTTGTTTTCAAATTTATTTCAATATGTGCTTTAATGTTATGATTTCTTTTGACCTTTGACTTGTTTTGTGGATGTGTTTTTTGTAGGTTGACAAATTTTTCTAAGGTTTTGGTGAGAAAGGAGGAAACAAGGAGAAATCATCTTATTGCATTTTCGATTTCATTATTGTAAAAAAGTGTTTATTAACACTTTGGGGATATTTATGATCCCATCTTTGGACATTGTTACCTTTAGTTTTAGGACTCAGCTACATTTTGTTTGGATTTTAAAAAGAACACACAAAAGCTTTCATCTTTGTCAAAGTTGGTTAAAAATAACCTTAGAAACTTACTCGCATTTCTATTTGGGTTAAAATTGAACAAACAACTTTCACACTCAAATTTGGTGCTATAAAAAGAATCTATTTATTTCTTTTGAGGATTAAAAGGAACTTGTACTTACTTTGTTTTTTGTGTAATATTCTTTACAAACTAATACCATTCAAATGCGTATGCACTTATCTTGTGCTTCATGATGATCTTGAGAATTAAAAGAATTCTAGTGACATTAGGTTGTCTAAAATATTGCCTCCACACTTCAAATTTGGGTTTTAAAATTGAACAAAACATGCGAGTGTGAAGAAAAGGAATTGTGTGTGCTCTCACCCAAATGCGTTAGGTGGTTGAACTACAAATTTGCTTCTTTGCTATTGTTTACCCTTAGAGAGCCTGCCTTGGTGGGAAAAATTACTCACCCCAAGGGAACAACTCAAACCAGTAACGAGGTAAACGCTAAGCTACTCCCAATCGGTATATAAATTCGAATGTTGAGGAAATCTCAGCATTATAGAACTTCTTACATACAAGCAGGTAACACTCTTTACTGGGTTAATCTTGCCTCTCATATGGCCTTTTGAATAGGTGCCTTGATTATGAACCAATTTGTGTAGAAGCCAAAATCCTTAACTATTTGTTTGTGTCAGGAGGTCGAACCTCCAAAGCCATCTCATGTACTTATGGTTCAAAGTAGAGATGGAAAGTTTGTCATAGGAGATTCATGAGAACTCAAAGCTTGGCTAACCTGAGAAGTGTGTGCCAAGAAAGGGGGAGCCAATATGGTCAAGCTTCTAATCATCCACTTTGAATAAGCACAACTGGAGAAATCCAAGCGAGAATCCTAAAAATATTGTCTTTTCTATTGTAGGGTTGTGCATTGCTATGGAATCAAAACACTTTTATTGGAAAAAAAACATTCAAAAAATCATCAGAATTTCAAACTGTTTGGGAAGAACAAATACCTTTGAAAACTCAACATGTTACTACTTGTCCCTAGGGGTTCTTATTACTAGAAGGCTTCTGAACATTTGGACCCACATCTTAATTTGTCTCTTTCCAAAGTTAACATAGGGAACTATTGCCTTGATTCTCTTGATTGCCACACAAGGGACCTTGTGGGATGAAAATAAATTAAGACATAAACATTCAAGTTTGGAAAGGCTAAAACAAGAAAGTGTGGATGTGGTAAAAAGAATCAAATCTAAGCAAGATAAAAGACAATTGGACCTCACATGTGCTTGATCCCATTATTTCTTGCAAAGTCAAAGTTCCCAAATCAAGTCGTCATAAACACCTTAGTCCAAAAGCTCATGAGGAGCATCTTTCAAGACTTTACAAAGTTAGAGAAATATTGGTTTATAACTTTTACAAACATGCTTCAAAGAAAAATTCCAATTTGTACTTATTATAGGAGGGAAAATTTCTCAAAATTAACACATTTTTTTTTACTATTTCTGATGGTTTTTTTCATTTTTCGTATTTCTAGGATACATTGACACTGAATAAGTCAAACAATGATGGAATCATTGTAGTGTCGCTATATAACGATGTTATCCCTATTTCCAGAACATGATGTTGTCTGGTTTCCTCTAACACTGATGAGTGAAATTTCAAATCGTGATGCTAGTGAATATAGTGACGTCTTTCTCATCTCTGTTTTCTCCATAGAGTGACGTTGGAAATTCCAAATAGTGACACTTTCATGAGAAGTAATGTTGGGTCTGGGTAAAAAGTTGTTTTCTAATTTATTTCAACATATGCTTTAATGTTCTGATTTGTTTTGACCTTTGACTTGTTTTGTGGCTTTGTTTTTTGTAGGATGACCAACTTTTGCAGGCTTTTGGTGCCAAAGAAGGAGGAAACAAGGATAAAGAATCTTATGGAATTTTCTATTTCATGATTGTAAAAAAGTGTTTATTAACACTTTGGGGGTATTTATGATCCCATCTTTCGACATTGTTACCTTCAGTTTTAGGACTCAACTATATTTCGTTTGGATTTTAAAAAGAACACACAAAAGATTTCATCTTTCTCAAAGTTGGTTAAAAAGAACCTTAGAAACTTACTAGCATTTTGATTTGGGTTAAACTTGAACAAATAACTTTCACACTCAAATTTGGTGCTATAAAAAGAATCCATTTATTTCTTTTGATGATTAAAAAGAACTTGTGCTTACTTTGTTTTTTGTAATATTCCTTACAAACAAATACCGTTCGAATGTGTATTCACTTCTCTCATGCTTCATGATGATCTTGAGAATTAAAATCATTCTAGTGACATTATTTTGTATAAAATATTGCCTTCACACTTGAAATTTGAGTTTTAAAATTGAACAAAACATGCGAGTGTGAAGAAAAGGCATTGTGTGTGCTCCCAGCTAAATGCATTAGGTGTTCAAACTACAAATACACTTATTCACTAATATTTACCCTTAGAGAGATTGCCTTGGTGGGAAAAAAGTACTCGACCCAAGGGAATGACTCAAACTGGTAACCAACTAAACGCCAAGCTACTCCCAGCCAGTATATAAATTTGAATGTTGAGGAAATATCAGCATTACAAAACTTCCTACAGACAAGCAGGTGATACTCTTTATTGGGTTGATCTTGCCTCTCATGTGGCATTCTGAACGGGTGCCTTTATTACAAACCAATTTGTGTAGAAGTCAAAATCCTTATCTATTTGTTGGTGTTAGGAGGTAGAACCTCTGAAGCCGTCCCACATACTTGTGATTCAAATTAGAGATAAATAGTTTATCGTGAGAGATTCATGAGAACTCGAAGCTTGGCTAACCCAAGAAGTGTGTGCCAAGAAAGTGGGAGCTAATGTGGTCAAGCTTCTAATTATCCACTTTGAATAAGCACAGCTGGAGAAATCCAAGTGGGAATCTGAAAAATATTGCATTTTCTATCCTAGAGTTGTGCATTTCTATGGAATCAAAACACTTTTCTTGGATCTAAAACATTGGAAAACAAACATTCAAAAAATCGTCAGAATTTTAAACACTTTGGGAAGAACAAATACCTTTGAAAAATCCACGTGTTACTACTTGTCCCTAGTGGTTCTTATCCCTAGAAGGCTTCTAAACATTTGGACCCACATCTTAATTTGTCTCTTTCCAAAGTTAACATAGGTAACTATTGCCTTGATTCTCTTGATTGCCACACAATGGACCTTGTGAGATGAAAAGAAATTGAGACATGGACATTCAAGTTTGGAAAGGCTAAAAAAGAAAGTGTGGATGTGGAAAAAAAAATCAAATCTAAGCAAGATAAAAGAAAATTGGACCTCACATGTGCTTGATCCCATTATTTCTTGCAAATTCAAAGTTCCCATATCAAATCATCATAAACACCTTAGTCCAAAAGCCTACAAGGAGCGTCTTTCAAGACTTTATGAAGTTAGAGAAATATTGGTTTATAAATTTTACAAACGCACTTCAAAGAATAATGCCAATTTGTACTCATTCTAGGAGGGAAATTTTATTAAAATTAAATTTTTTTTGGACTACTTTCATTGTTTTTTTTCATTTTCTATGTTTCTAGGATACATCAACGCTAAAGAAGTCAAATATGACACAATCATTGCAACGTTGTTATATAGCGATTCTACCTCTATTTCCAAAATGCGATGATGTTTGGTTTCCTCTGACACTAATGGGTAAAATTCCAAATTGCGACACTAGTGAATATAGCAATGCCTTTGTCATCTTTTTTTTCTCCATAGAGTGATGCTGGTTCACCAAAGCGACGCTGGAAATGCCAAATAGCAACAATTTTGTGAGAAGCAATGCTGGGTCTGTGTAAAAAGTTTTTTTCAAATTTATTTCAACATGTGCTTTAATGTTCTAATTTATTTTAACCTTTGACTTGTTTTGTGGCTATTTTTTTTTATGCTGACCAACTTTTGCAGGATTTTGGTAACAAAAAAGGAGGAAACAAGGAGAAAGAATCTTATGGCATTTTCTATTTCATGATTGTAAAAAGGTATTTATTAACACTTTGGGGATATTTATGATCCCATATTTGGACATTGTTAGCTTAAGTTTTAGGACTCAACTAAATTTCATTTGGATTTTAAAAATAACACACAAAAGCTTTAATCTTTCTCAAAGTTGGTTAAAAAGAACCTTAGAAACTTACTAGCATTTCAATTTGGGTTAAAATTGAACAAACAACTTTCACACTCAAATTTGGTGCTGTAAATAGAATCCATTTATTGTTTTTGATGATTAAAAAGAACTTGTGCTTACTTTGTTTTTTGTAATCTTCCTTACAACTAATACCATTCAAATGTGTATTCACTTCTCTTGTGCTTCACAATGATCTTCAGAATTAAAAGAATTCTAGTGAAATTAGGTTATCTAAAAGATTGCCTCCACACTTCAAATTTGAGTTTTAAAATTGAACAAAACATGTGAGTGTGATGAAAAGGCTTTGTGTGTGCTCTTGCCTAAATGTGTTAGGTGGTCAAACTACCAATGCACTTCTTCAGTATTGTTTACCCTTAGAGAGCTTGCCTTGTTGGAAAAAAGTACTCACCCCAAGGGAACGACTCAAACTAGTAACTAGCTAAATGCCAAGCTACTCCCAACTGGTATATAAATTCGAATGTTGAGGAAATCTCAACATTATCGAACTTTCTATAGACAAGCAGGTGATACTCTTTATTGGTTTTATCTTGCCTCTCATGTGGCCTTTTGAATGGGTGCCTTGATTATGAACCAATTTGTGTAGAAGCCAAAATCCTTATCTATTTGTTGGTGTCAGGAAGTCGGACCTCCGAAATCATCCCATGTACTTGTGGTTCAAAATAGAGATGAAGATTTTTTCATGCAAGATTCATGAGAATTGAAGCTTGGCTGACCCGAGAAGTGTGTGCCAAGAAAGGGGGAGCTAGTGTGGTCAAGATTATAATCATTCACTTTGAATAAGCACAACTGGAGAAATCCAAGTGGGAATCCGACAAATATTGCTTTTTCTATCCTAGGGCTATGCATTGCTATGGAATCAAAACACTTTGCTTGGATCTGAACCATTGGAAAACAAACATTCAACAAATCATCAGAATTTCAAACCCTTTGGGAAGAAAAAATATCTTTGAAAATTCCATGTGTTACTGCTTGTCCCTAGGGGTTCTTATCCATAGAAGGCTTCTAAACATTTGGACCCACATCTTAATTTGTACTTGCTTGATGGCACCAAAAATGTTGTGTGGAGTAAGTGTAAAATATGCAAAGTAATAAGAACCACACAATCGGTAAAACGTATTACAACTAAGAATTCAAATGTCAATTAATCTAATTAAAGGAAAATTAAACTCCCTGAATTCTTTCCATTGTCTCCTATCTTTAGAGATTCACTTTAATCATTTAGCTCTCATATCTTTGTTCAAGCACTATGATTGTTGGAATGTCAAATTGAAGAATGGAAAGCTATAAGATGTAAAGAACTAAGCCTTACATGATAATGAAATGCATGATAATGCTGAAAATGATGATTGGTGTGGTGTTAAAACTATGATTCAAATGCTGCAAGAAAGCTAAAATGATATGCAATTGTAACTATGGATTCAAGCCATATTTATAATCTAGAATGCTTATGCAATGCAACTTGCTCAAAACTAAAACGCTCTTTATCACTCAAATTTCTCTCAAGATTTTTGCATAGTAAGTTTGCATGAGATTGGGATCCATTTTGCTGTAGAATGGCCTTGTATTTATAGATTTTTCAAAGCATCAAATGATGTGGGAGAAATCGATGGTCAAGATCTTATCAGGAAAGATGGACAGTGGAGGAAGAGGAAGTTGGAGAGAATCATGGAAGATGTTCCCTTTAAAAGGGAACCTTGCCAAGTGTTGGGAGGAATCCATGAAATGAAGAATCCAAGTGTCTTAGTTTGTTCCAAATTTGTTGGGGATTTTTCCAATTTAGAAATTAGAAATAATTAAATTCATGTGACACTTGCTGATGTGGCAAGAAGAAGTTGTAGAAATGTGCCAAAATTCAAATTTAAAAATTTAAATTTTGTTAAAAGACTATTAATCAAATAAAACAAATTATAGAAATTTGTTTATTTAATTAAATTAGAAGAATGCAATTCAAAATGGTAGAAATAAGAAAGCATGAACCATATAAACAAATTTAATATTTATTTATAGGTACATGAATAAGAGAAGTGCATTAATTGAATAACTTGTATTTAATTAATAAAATGCCTTGACCGATTTTAGGTGTATTCATTTTTCCCCTCTTTGAAGTAATGTGTTTATATGTTGCTTCAAAGAAAAAATTGTTGTTGATACTGACGATTTATTTTTTTGATATGCCCCATTAGCTAATTTTCAGGTGATAATGGATATATGCCCCCTCGGAAGATAAATTGATGATTTTTGGAATTTTTGAATTTTTGATGATGATTTCAAATTTGAATGACATCGAAACGATTTATCTCCCAAAAAAATGTAAGATGCACTAGGTGATGAGCTGCTAAATTAATCCCCTTTGAAAATAAAAATAAACCCCACAAAAATACCACTTAACAACCTTTAAAAGGTGATTAAGAGTGAATAAGTCAATTCATTTGTGCATTTAAATTTTGAAAACTTGAGAGTGATTGAGCCACATAGTGTATTTGAGTAGAATGGTGATCCCTACTCAGATGCATCGATTTGAGTGCATGCGATGACACAACTTCCCGACAACCTATGGTCCACTGGTACATACCCCTAAAAAACTCCTCGTAATTTGAAATTCAGTTTCCCATTTTTTATTCATGTTTAAAATTTGGATAAAAATGTTTTGGTGCATACAATCGCCGATGTAGTGCATCAGTGGGCTATTCTAGCGCATTGGTTAGTTTAGTGCTTAGGATTAGGAATTTAGTGCATATGATTTTTTAGCACTTAGATAAGATAATGTAGTGCATTGGTTAGATTTTATACTACATGTGGTAGATTAGCGCACAAGGTGCTCTTTGTAGCGCATCCAATTATGAATTTAGCACATAGATCAAATTGGCTCATAGAAACTCTATTATCACGCATTGATGAAATTTAATGGAAAATTTGGTAGTTCGACGCATTTTAACTGTGTTCTAGCACATTGGTGAATTTCTCTAGTGCATCCATACTTTTGGCACTTTGATAGGCAGTTTTAGAGCATAGATGACAAAATGCTGAATTTTTTATTTAACCCCCTATTTTCGATGATTTTTTTATCGCGTCAACCTTTGATTTGTTGATGAGTGATGATGCTGATAGAGTCAATGATGATTGATCTCATGATAAGTGAGATTCAATGATAGGATTGTGATAATTGACCTCATGATAGGTGAGGATTGATGATAATTGACCTCATGATATCAATGATAGATGCTCACAAAATTCAATTAGAATCTCATCAGAGCTGATTAGTGTTGTGCATAGAAAATGCACACATGCCCCGCCGTAGGCAGGGACCTTGTTTTTTCACTCCCGAAGGGCTGCTTTGCTCTCATATCATTTTGCGTGCCCCTTTTTGGTGTCCTATTTGGTCAATGTACCCTTCAAAGTCTCATTTTTGGATGACCATATTTTGCCCCTAATATAAAAAATTGCTAAGTCTTGGGTTTTTCGGGCTTTGCCTCCCCGCTCGCTTGATTTGCTTTTTCCTTGATTTTTTTGAATTTTTGGATAGGTTTCCTATGGATTTGGGATGTTTTGTGGTTCCCAAGTGAACTTCCAAGGTTTCATTAAGTTTCAGGAAGTTGCAAAAATTTCAAAACAACATTCCTAGAATGACATTCTGGCCTCACGTTTCTGGAACGTCCAAGAGCTCCTCCAATTTGAAAAGGGACTTCGACCCAGATGCTAAAATTGGATCTTATCCCCCATGGACCTTTCAAATTCCAAATTTTCAGCCGGTAGGTACCATCCAGGTTGCCATGCCCTATTCGCCATTTTCAAAACAACATTCCTAGAACGACATTCTGGCCTCACATTTTCGGAACGTCCAAGCACTCCTCCAATTTGAAAATGGACTTTGACCCAGATGCTAAAATTGGATCTTATCCTCCCTGAACCTTTCAAATTCCAAATTTTCATCTAGGAGGCACCATTCGGGTTGCCGTGCCTTGTTTGCCATTTTCAAAACAACATTCATAAAATGACATTCTGGCCTCACGTTTCCAGAACATCCAAGAGCTCCTCCAATTTGAAAACGGACTTCAATCCAGATGCTAAAATTGGATCTTATACTCCATGGACCTTTAAAATTCCAAATTTGCATCCGAGAGATACCATCTGGGTTGCCATGCCCTATTCGTTGTTTTCAAAACAACATTCCTAGAATGACAATCCGACCTCACGTTTTCAGAACGTCCAAGTGCTCCTCCAATTTGAAAATGGACTTCAACCCAGATGCTAAAATTGGATCTTATCCTCCATGTACCTTTCAAATTCCAAATTTGCATCCAGGAGGTACCATCTGGGTCGGCATGCTCTGTTCGCCATTTTCAAAACAACATTCCTAGAACAACATTTCAGCCTCACATTTCCAAAATGTCCAAGCGCTCCTCCAATTTGAAAATGGACTTCGACCCAGATGCTAAAATTGGATCTTATCCTCTATGGACCTTTCAAATTCCAAATTTGCAGCTGAGAGATATGATCTGGGTCGCCATGCCTTGTTCGCCGTTTTCAAAACAACATTCCGGCCTCTCGATCTCAGAACGTTCAAACGCTCTCTAGTAAACTGCTAATGAAAATTCACACTGAATATTATGATGTTTTGATGATGCATGAATGGATATAAGAAGAATTCTGTAAGATTTGATTAATATTTGCCTTGATTTGTGTATGAAATCACTTACGACACTTCATGCATGCAGGTTTCAAGAAGCCTATCGTGGGTCTTTCGGGAGACCCATTGAGAAAGTTGAACAAGGAAAAGCACATGGATCCTATTACCATTCATTTTATGCCCACCTCTCCTCGTGGTTCCCATCAATAGAGTTGAAATCGAAAGAAGGCCTATGCCAAGGAAGTCAATGACAAAATGCAAGGGGGGCTGTCTACTTTACACCAGATGATGATGATCTTTGGGGGTTGTCTGCCCGAATCAGGGGCTACCAATCCATTAATGCCAATCATCGAAAGACCCATTTTATCCAATTAAGAATGTTGCAAGTCCTTTGGAAAGAAGGCAAATTTCAAGCAGTTTCAGCTACGGTAAAAGGTAAATCAGCTATAAGACAAAATAGGGAAAAGACAACAGATGTATTTAAAATTGCTGAATATTGTGGGGTAGGTGAAGCCCTAATGTAATTGAATCTAGGCCAAACAATGTAATTCAATCTTGGTCATTCATTCGGGCTTTGGAAAATTATAAATAGGGGTCTCCCCCTCATTTGTAAGGGGTTGGAGAGCTGTCTTAAAAACATTGTGCAGCAATAGAAAGCAACATTGCATGATCTATGTGTGATACCTTTTGAATTTTCTCATTATGTGTGCATGGTTCTACCTTCCAAGTTAGTTTTTTGAATGGAAGTGATGATGTTGTTTGTTGTTACAGTATTTGATGAGCTTTCAGCCCATACTTTTGGCACTTGTTGATGACAAGCTATTGTTTAAAGTTAGCCTGGGCTTCTTTATTTGATTGTTGCAACTTGGTTCACTTGCATATTCATGATGTGTATGCAAACTAAAAATCTACAGACCTTAGAAGATTGCATTGGTTTTGTGTAACTGTAGGATCCTCTTGGCCAAGCAAAACCTAGTTTAGGGAGTTTGTCTACTGTAGCAGCCTCCATGATCATTGTTCATTGGTAGTTTCAAATCCAAGAACCTTCTCTCTTCCTTGCCATTTTTTAAAAAAATAAAAAAATAAGTAACCTTAGGCAAAGTTCATTGCACATTATAAAGCTAAATCTGATGTTGAAATGGAGTTCTAGACTATTGTTCGAACCTGTAGCAAACACTCAACAACTCTCCCATCTTAAGAACTTCATTTGCAGAGCCAACTCCCCCATCAAATCACATAAGTCCACCTTGTGATTCCATCAAATCACATAAACAACTGAGATATTCCAAGCACTATCAAGACTTGACATCCGAGAGACCTTGGGATAGTGTTCTGCAATCTGATTGTGGAAGATTGTCTTTCAAGAGAGGTGATGCACCTATGCATTGCCTGTGTTGTGAAGTGCATAAAAAACACATCAACAAAACTAGCACTAGAGGGAAGGCATGACATGTTGTGGCTACAAAGCTGAAATTTGGAAATCGATAAGAGTACTTTCAAAGAAGAAATATGAGATAGAGAGATCTCTTTTAATGCTGAAACATAAAATCAAAAAATTTTGAAGGCAAAAGAAGCTGAGTTGAAATGGAATAGCATATGCAAATCAACATCGCTCATCTACATGCAGATTTAAATAGGAGATTGAGGAGACCATTGCAAAATTTGCACTGGTAGATAAGTGTAGGATCCATTGCACTTGCAGGCACAGTGAATTGGAGTGTCTAACCTTCTTGAGTAAAATTGAAAGAGTCTTGCAGGGAGAAATTCCCTTTTGGAAAATCTATTAGCCTTTGGCCCTTGCAGACACGGAGAAAGAATTGACAACCATGGAAGCCAAGGCATTTGAAGAGCTGATCCAAGAATTTTTGGGCAGCAAAGATGGACCAAGATTGGAGGAGGTGTTGATGTCTACTTGGTGCAGATTTCACAATGCACCACATTTAGAATTTACTTGTCCGTCGTGTGCAAGCATCATCACCCAAGTCAAAGGCAATTTGAACAAGTTGGAGCAGCCAACTATCAAGGAGGATGATTTATCCCATGAGGCAGAAAAATTGTCAGCATCTGGAGGACAACACATTGCAAATAGACCAAGAAGCTCCACAAAAATAGATGTTGGGACAACAAACATTGAAGCTGAAGCTGAAAATGAAGAAGTTGATTTCCTTGGGACAACAAAAAGCTTTGGTGAAGGCTCACTAGGAATGGAGTTGGAAAGCCTCTCCTTCGCCAGTAAGGGGCTGTCCTCCACTCAAGAAGAGGAGCCATTGGTAGTTGAGGATGAATCGATGAAGTTTGCAGCAGTATATGCTGGAGCAGCCAATGAAGATGCTGAAAATCAACAAGAGGAAGAGGTTGACAACCTTGGAACAATAGAAAATGATGATGAAGACATAGCTAAGATTAGATTAGAGGACCTCTTCTTTGTAAATAATAGTGATTGAGAATATGAAAATGAAAGATTGGAGGAGTGGGAACAACCACTCGCCATGGCTTTCTACCATCGAGCTTCTTTTTCAAGTGATGATGAGGACCCAGTAGCGGAAAGATATGACCAACTCGTCTCCAGGCTAGCAAAGGATTGGTCTGAACTAAAATTTTAGGTGTATTTGGAGGTATTGTTGCTACCAAATTGGTGTAGACTTCATAATTCATCGCACTTGGAGTTCACATGCGAACTGTGCCAAGAAGCCATCAGGCAAGTTAGAGAACAAGCAAGGTAGCCAAGCACACCACTTCTTGTAGTTGCTTCAAGGATGGAACGTGAGGATCAAGAGTCCAAGCCAAGTGAAAACTCAGCTAAAGGCAGTCCTCAAGAGGATTTTGAGACAACAATATAGTCTTGAACTTCCGAGCAATGGAGTAGATCAAATAGGAATGTTTTCCACCAGTCATCAAGAATTTCTTCCTCTTCAAGAGTATTTGTGCACCATGGACAATGGGCTTCATGGCGAGTCCTTGGAGGGAGATTGCATGGTGGATTTTGGTCCCCTTGATCAGGTGCCATCAATTGATGACTCCTTTCCATTGGGAGCTGTGTTGCTGAGGTATGCTCATGTCGAGGAAGAGCACATCCCAAAAGATGGTAGCGATGAAGACATACTCCTTAAGCCTCTGAACGGTGATGCACTAGAGTTTTCGGATTGGGAGAGGGGTTCCTTCTCCATTTATAGTGATAGTGAACAAGGGGAAACAAGTGAGCATCATGATGAGATGCATGAACAACAAAGAGAAGAAGACAAAGATGGGGGTGCTAAGAGAGCTTCCAATAGAGATGAAGCACCCAATTGACTACAAGATGCAACTTGCAGTCCTTCTACCATGATCATTACCAATCCTCCTTCATGTTCAGATGGCTGCAATAGGGCAGATTCGTGCATGTCATTGCCCCAAAACATTGAACATGACATAAATAAAGACAATGCTTGGGAAAGGAAGTGGGATAGCATACTGCCTTTTGAGGACAGCAATCATGTGGACGCTCGGTTTGCAGAAGATCAATGAGATGAAGTCTATCTTCTCGAAGAATAGCTGATAGGGATTGTTGATCCCACGCAAGATGTGGAAGAAGTGTTTTCTGCGCCGTTCTCCCTACCTCATCTAGACTTGATTCCTGAAATGCAACACCCTCCACGATGCCCGCCTGAGGTTGCCGATGCAAAGACTGATGATGCAGTGGTCACTCTCGATTGTCAAATGTTGCCACCTCCATGTGATGAAATCTAGGTCTATCCTTCCTTTCTCTTGTTAATTTTCATACCTGCACTTATCATTTTTATTATGGGAATGAGGAAAAAAGGACGTGTTTATGGATTAATCATGGGTTTAATGAGCCTCCTCAAGTGCTGATTTTCCCTAACCAGGTGACTAAATTTGAATGCTGCAACATTGAATTTATTTTCTCTAAACATAAGGATAAATCTGCATGGTTGAGAACTATAACGATTGCCCATCTGCTTATGCATGCATTGCGAAATCCAATGGGCATGAGTGTCGGATGGCCTTGCTTGAACGTAGTGCTTTGTAAATATCTCTTTGTAAATACCTCATTTTGAGTAGTGTAGGTTTCCTATAAATACTCTGCTTTCCTGATTTCTTTAGGTTAGTTTGTTTTTTGTAGGTTGCTTTCTTTAGATTAGTTTCTTTGATGTTTTCTTTTGTTGTCCCTCTTTGGTTAGTTTTGGCATTTTCTTTTCGTTTTCTTTTGTTTTCTTTTATTTTCTCTTGCTTTGCTACTGCTTTGCTCAGGGTCCCTTTGCTTTTGGATGGGCACATCTGTGCACACAACAACCATTCTTATTGCATGGGACTATTCTATGTTATTCTTTGTCAAAATCTAATCAAGTTTTTAGAGTGGATGGTGAGGATCTTCTGTTAGTATCAAGCGATCTAGATGTTTGATTCAAAGTGGATAAGTCGTTGGTTGGTTTGATTCTAAAGTATTTTGGAATCTTATATCTCTCACATATTTTAAGGATCTGATGGTCATTGTAGGTCCTTTGTGAAGTCTAGTTAAGTGAAAAATCTAAAATTCTGCTCCAGTGCCACTATGACTCTCAGCCCTGAGCATGAGCTTCATTGCTTGCAGGTTGAAATAAAAGAACTGAAAAGAGAAAAGAAACAAAAGAAAGAAAGCAAAATATTGAAAATCAAAATAAAAGAAATTCAACTTTTCAGGGGTATCCAAGCAACTCTATCGAGGCTATGGATGCCTGGCCAGTAGTAGATCAATGCTCGGGAGAATCATAGTGATAACCTTGTTGGGGCTAGGGATGCCTGACTGGCAACGAGGCAATGTCGTAGATGCTTTTGGAGTTAGAATAAACTACATAGCTTAACTTGATGGAACTTAGGTTCTTGCAGCAACTGAAGGATGGGAATTAATGCAATTGCACACACTTGGATTTTCAGCATACCGAAGGTTGGGTTAACTAGTGGTTTTGATCCTTTGGTTGAGCGTTTGGCTTGTTCTCCCTAGCATGAAGGTCGAAACCAAATATTTTGGGTTCGTGATTCCAGTTTGTCATCAAAATGCTTTGGATCATTTCCCCAGTGAGTCGCCATTTGATGTGCATAGAAAATGCACACACGCCCCGCTGTAGGCAGGGATCCTCTTTTTTCACTCCCGATGGGCTGCTTTGCTCTCGTATCATTTTGTGTGCCCCTTTTTGGTGTCCTATTTGGTTAAAGTGCCCTTCAAAGTCTCATTTTTGGCTGACTATATTTTGCCCCTAAAATAAAAAATTGCTAAGTCTTGGGTTTTTCGGGCTTCGCCTTCCCGCTCGCTCGATTCTCTTTTTCCTTCATTTTTTGACTTTGGGGATAGGTTTCCTATAGATTTGGGATGTTTTGTGGTTCCCAAGTGAACTACCAAGGTTTCATTAAGTTTCAGGAAGTTGCAAAAATTTCAAAACAACACTCCTGCAACATCATTCCTAGAATGACATTTCGGCCTCATGTTTTCATAACATCCAAGCGCTCCTCCAATTTGAAAACGGACTTCGACCCAAATGCTAAAATTGGATCTTATCCTCCATGGAACTTTCAACTTCCAAATTTTCAGCCAGGAGGTACCATCCGGGTCACCATGCGCTATTTGGTGTTTTCAAAACAACATTCCTAGAACGACATTCTGGCCTCACGTTTCTGGAACCTCCAAGCACTCCTCCAATTTGAAAATAGACTTTGACCTAGATGCTAAAATTGGATCTTATCCTCCATGGAATTTTCAAATTCCAAATTTGCAGCAGGGAGGTACCATCCGTGTCGCCATGCCCTGTTCGCCGTTTTCAAAATAGCATTCCTAGAACGACATTTCAACCTCACGTTTTCAGAACATCCAAATGCTCCTCTAATTTAAAAATGGACTTTGACCCAGATGCTAAAATTAGATCTTATCCTCCATGGACCTTTCAACTTCCAAATTTTCAGCCAGGAGGTACCATCCAGGTCACCATGCGCTTTTTGGTGTTTTCAAAACAACATTCCTAGAACGATATTCTGGCCTCACGTTTCGGGAACCTCCAAGCACTCCTCCAATTTGAAAATAGACTTCAACCTAGATGCTAAAATTGGATCTTATCCTCCATGGAATTTTCAAATTCCAAATTTGCAGTTGGGAGGTACCATCTGGGTCGCCATGCCCTGTTCGCTGTTTTCAAAATAGCATTCCTAGAACAACATTTCAACCTGACATTTTCAGAACATCCAAGTGCTCCTCTAATTTAAAAATGGACTTTGATCCAGATGCTAAAATTAGATTTTATCCTCCATGGACCTTTCAAATTCCAAATTTTCACACGAGAGGTACCATCTGGGTCGCCATGCCTTGTTCACCATTTTCAAAACAACATTCCTAGAATGATATTTCGGCCTCCTATTTCTGGAACGTCCAAGCGCTCCTCAAATTTGAAAATAGACTTCGAACCAGATGCTAAAATTGGATCTTATCCTCCATGGACCTTTCAAATTCCAAATTTTCAGCTAGGAGGTACCATCCGAGTCACCTTGCTCTGTTCACCATTTTCAAAACAACATTCCTAAAATGACATTCCGACCTCATATTTTCGGAATGTCCAAGAGCTCCTCCAATTTGAAAACGGACTTCGAACCAAATGCTAAAATTGGATCTTATCCTCCATGGACCTTTCAAATTCCAAATTTGTAGCTGGGAGATACCATCTGGGTTGCCATGCCCTATTCGCCGTTTTCAAAACAACATTTCGGCCTCTCGGTCCCGAAATGTTCAAACGCTCTCCAGTAAACTACTAATGGCAATTCACACTGAATATTATGATCTTTTTATGATGCATGAATGGATATAAGAATAATTTTGTAAGATTTGATTAACATTTGACTTGATTTGTGTATGAAATCACTTACAACACTTCATGCATGGAGGTTTTAAGAAGCCTACCATGGGTCTGTCGGGAGACCCATTGAGAAAGATGAACAAGGAAAAACACATGGCTCCTATCACCATTCATTTTACGCCCACCTCTCCTTGTGGTGCCCATCAATAGAGTTGACATCAAAAGAAGGCCTATGCCAAGGAAGTCAATGACAAAATGCAAGGGGGGCTGTCCTACTTTTCACCAGATGATGATGATATTTGGGGGTTGTCCACCTGAATCAGGGGCAACCAATCCATTGATGCCAATCGTCAACATACCCATTTGATCCAATGAAGAATGTTGCAAGTCCATCAGAAAGAAGGCAACTTTTAGGCAATTTCAGCTACAGTAAAAGGGAAATTAGCTAGAAGACAAAACTGTTACAGTGACTGCCCACTAAAAGAAAAAATAGGGAAAAAACAACAGATGTATTTAAAATTTATGAATATTATGGGGTAGGTGAAGCCCTAATGTAATTGAATCTAGGCCACACAATGTAATTCAATCCTGGCCATTCATTCGGGCTTTGGAAAACTATAAATAGGGGTCTCCCCCTCATTTGTAAGGGGTTGGAGAGTTGTTGTAAAAACATTGTGCATCAATAGAAAACAACATTGCATGATCTATGGGTGTTACCTTTTGAATTTTCTCATTATGTGTGCATGGTTCTACCTTCCAAGTTAGTTTTAGTTGTTAGTTTTTTTAATGGAAGTGATGATGGTGTTTGTTGTTACAATATTTGATGAGCTTTCAGCCCATACTTTTGGCACTTGTTGATGAAAAGCTACTGTGCAAAGTTAGCCTAGGCTTCTTTATTTGATTGTTGCAACTTGGTTCACTTGTATATTCATGATGTGTGTATGCAAACTGAAAATCTGCATTCCTTAGAAGATTGCACTGGTTTTGTGTAACTGAAGGATCCTCTTGGCCAAGCAAAACCCAGTTTAGGGAGTTTGTCTACTATAGAAGCCTCCATGATCACTGTTCATTGGTAGTTTCAAATCCAAGAACCTTCTCTCTTCCCTACCATTTTTCCTTTTTTTAAATAAGTAACCTTAGGCAGGGTTCATTTCACATTATAAAGCTAAATCTAATGTTGAAATGGAGTTCTAGACTGCTATTCGAACCTACAGCAAACACTCAACAACTCTCCCATCTTAAGAACTCCATGTGCAGATCAACCTCCCCCACTTTGTAACTCATCTATAAGTCTGCCTTGTGATTCCATCAAATCACATAAACAACTGAGATATTCCAAGCATTGTCAAGACCTGACATCCAAGAGACCTTGGGATAGTGTTCTACAATCTGATTGTGGAATATTGTATTTCAAGAGAGGTGATGCACCTATGCATCACCTATGTTGTGAAGTGCATAAAAAGCACATCGACAATTAGATTGATAGGTTGATTGATATTGATTGATGTTGATTGATATGCTGATTTTGATTGATTGATTTTCTAATTTTGATTGATTGATTTGCTGATTCTTTGATGTGTTATGATGATAGGATGCTGGGTCAATTTTAGAGATTCAGGAGTGCTTCCCAAGAACATGGGATTTAGTGTCACATTTGGATCAAGTTGATTTGAATGTGATTGGGAGATGCAAATTGAATTCATTGATCGACATGCCCCAACATCGGATCAACAGGGGGCTTTTGACCGCACTAGAAGAGTGATGGCACAGTGAACACAATACCTTCCATTTGCCCACTAGTGAGATGAAAGTCACACCCAAGGATGTATTTAGGATTTTGAGGATTCTGGTTGTCGGGGAGCTGGTTATTTATGATCAGATGGAGCAGGGTGGGATCAAGGTACTGCAGAGAGTTTTTGATGATGACCAAATTTGTGGTGATGAGATCTTATGGAGGGAAATGGCCAATGCATTTGCTACATTGCCTTGTGTATTAGCTGGATTCATTGGTGGGCTCCTTTGTCTTGATTGTAGGTCAAAGGGACTCTCAATTGGATGGGGCCGTATTTTGGAGAGCATGATCACATAGGGCACCAGATACGTGTGGGGACTCTACATGCTCAAACACTTGTATCATGATTTGCATCAGGTTGTATATTTGAGGGGATCTAGTCTATCAGTAGGAGTGACATTATTACATATCTAGAAGTGGAAGCACATAGCTTCCATGCATCCAATTGAAAATAAACATAGTCTAGTAGGGAGACCATATGTGCATGCTTATAGAGGTCCAATTATCCAGTCTAAGTTGGGAAAATTGGAATACTAGCAGATACTTTTTGATGACCTATAGGCAATGATATGGTGGCCGTACCTTGACAATGAGAGGTGGCCAAAGGATGACACAAATATTTCATATTTGTGTTCCTCGGTGTACCTAATTGGGAGGACCCATTTTTTGATTGAGATATTTTTATTGAGGAGGGTTTTGAGACAACACGACAAGGTACAGGGCATGCCATAGGGGGTAGCCCATTATGCTCAGTGATGTTGTGATGTACCAGAGTGGGGTCCCTGTCCATCTTATGATGTAACCATGATAGATTACCAAGGTCTATAGGTGATAATCTGTAATGTGCACCTTGAGATTATTGAGGCTTCAATTTTAGAGGAGTATGTGTAGTACTTGTATTTGCATCTGTTCCCAAAAATTACTAGTCTCGATGAGCTCGTGCCATTGTTAGATTATGAGCCAACATAGATATGAAGGCGAAGGAGGGATGAAGGGGATGAGGTGGAGGAGGCAGAGGTGGTAGAGAGGAGTAGTGATGATGGGGATGATGGAGATGGTGGAGGAGGTGATGGTGGTGGCAGCAAAGGTCCTATGTTAGATGTACATGATTTCAGAGTGCCTCAAAAGAGGTGATCCTTGATTTCGACATCACAACAATAGGTGCATATCAGACTACCCTCACAACAACAACAAACATAGATTGTTGCATTATAGGTGTGAACCCCAATCCTATACTTGCACAAACACAAGAAGCAAACACATTAGTAAGCTCATATGCAAGATAAAACAAGGATTCCCCATGAAATTTGTTAGCATTACTCAAAAATAGGAAAAAAAAGAACAAAACGTGAAAAGAAAAAGCAATCCTAATTAAGCATGCAAACTCTCAATCCCATGGGAGAATTGGTGTCAATTGGTGTGTCGAAATTGACCCCTTCCCAACTCCTTTGTTGCAATGTTGATGATTTGATGAGTGATCCACCTTGATGAAGATTCAATCAAACTCCATGATGAAAAATTTGCATAGCCTAGCTAAGAATTTGATGAAATGGATGAAACTAGATATGCTTGAGGATGAAGTTGAGTATTGTAAGTTTACTCAAATTGTGGATGATGGAATGAGAGGAAGAGTCTCTAATTTATAGATTTCTAAATTGGAAGAAAGAGTAAAATTGAGCATTGTGGGATCATTCAACATCCAATGGCCAAGTGTCACTTGTCAAGATATGAATGGTTGAAGGTTGTGCACATTTTGGTCAATGTGCATGATAAATGCTATGAGATTAAAATTTGAAATTTGAATGTGACATGTTGGAGGGAGAAGGAAATGGAGTTGATGTCACTTGGCTCAAGGCCAAGGACATGTAAGAGGCCTTAAATGCCCTGTTGGAAGTATCCATCTCCTTTTGGAGGGATTTTTTAATTCAAAAAATATTCCACAAAAGATGCCCTTTTGAGTGGAAATTGATTTATTGTGCAAGTTGCAAGATCTAGAAGATTGGAGTGATTATGATTAGCATTAATTAGGATTTGATTAATTAAGATAGGGATTAGCTGATTTGACTATTTTGACTTAGATTTTAGGATTTAAATAAATCAAAGTTGAGAGAATAATGATTTTAGATTTAATTAAACAAAGATTGATTTATTTAATTAAAGGAGGATGATGTTGGATTTAAACCAAATAAAGATTTATTTAATTTAAATGAGATGACTTTAGGGATTAATTAAATAAAATTATTTATTTAATTAAAAGGGGGATTGCAAATTAATTAAATAAAATTGATTTATTTAATTAAGAGATGAAGAGTGATGAATTTAATCAAATACAGATTATTCGATTAAATGACTAGTAAAGGAGATGATTCAGGATGAAATGGTCTTAGTAAATCAGGATCCAATGTGTCAGATCGAATTGTATATTTTCCATGTCTATAATAGGTTCAGATTTGGACGTTGTAGGGTTAGTTGGCTTAGGTGCAAGGATTATTATAGGTAAAGACCTAGGCACAAACATAGATGTAGGCACAGATTGCTGGTTTGATGGCTGAGAGAGACACCCAGAGACAACGGGATGAGCAGGCTAAGGTATTCATAGAGAGGCTTCAAAGGGTGGCAGAGGGCACTACCACTGTTGATTACATTAGAGATACGACACTCAACTAGGGAGACCGAGTATTACAAGGGTAAATATCCTGAGGCTATACCCATAGAGAGGTGAGTGAGTTACACACAGTCCATGAGTGGATGGACTCACTCGAGGACCACCAATAGGAGAGTCAACCAACCACTTCCAAGGGACATAGGGGTAGGACCATTGGGAACAGTCGGTGGAGGGACAGGGCTAGTAACATCAAGGGGAGCACGTCATAGCTCCATCATTTTGATACTACATTTTGAGATATTTTGTATACACCAATTTTGGACATCAAGATTTCTACTATTTTTGGATATTGTATCTCCTCACATATTTGGACTCCATTATACTCTTGACATTATAATTTTTGAGATTATATGATATGCAATGATGATGATTAGTGACCTATGTGCCTATATGACCTTGTGATGGATGCTTTTAATTTATATGTTATGATGCTCATATGATGTCTATATGATGGTTTAGTATGTTTATGAAATGATCATGTATGTATGTAATAATGATGTGATGATGATGATGCATGTTGTAATGATTCTATATGTTCCTATGATGCTTCATATGGTAAATGAAAATGGAATTTTATTATGAAATGTGAATGTGATACATTTTATGGTTTTTGTTAATGTCAAAAGTACTCAATCCATTAATGATAGAGATAAATCATTTGGAAATAATTCCAGCCTTGGAAAACCCATAAATACCAGAGCAAAGGCAATATGAATGAAATATAACTTAATCAATGTAGATCTAATATGCGATTTGTTGACATTCCATTAATCAATATGTTGTGCTTTGTATTATCATTGAGCCTTTATTATGTTGAAAGTGAATACAAGCATTGATGGTATAATTAGACCATGATGAACTAAGTACCACTTCCATGAATTTTGATGTTGCAAGTTAACACAAGCATCTAGGTATAATGAGAAGGAGATGACCTGAGCATTGCTTGCGTAAAAAGGCAAGAGTCAATCATGTTCCTATGCAAATTTTGAATGCCATCAATGATACTTTGTAGAGCACGTCCAGTGACAATTTGCACAATAGTAATGATTACCTCATAGACAACAGACAAAGGAAATAATCATTCTCGATCATAGCTCCTTTAGTTTTAGACATCATTGAGTTGCTCCAGAGAGATTATAACAAAAATCAAGATGGAACAATCGAACATAAGTGTTGAAATGATTAAACCATGATTCAAAAAAACATCATCCATTTAGATTTATTTTGATTGATGTTATTGATTCTGGATGTTTTGATGTTGATGTTTTGATGAATGTTCAATGTTGTGTTTTTGTCCTGATTTTCATGTTTACTTGTGTCGTCTAATTGTTTTTTGTCTATTGATTTAAGCCTGAAGCAAGTTGGCCCCAATGAGTTCAAGATTTTTCCTTTAGTGAGAGACCAACCATTTATTATGAAGTATGTACAATGACCAAGCCATGATGAGATGAAACCACAATGCCTAGGTAAGCACATGAGGTTCTTCGTTGATCGGGCATAGTGATGGCAAAAAGAAGATGGTCAATACATGGTCCAAATAGATGGAAGATCAGATCCAATCACAAGTAGTGCCTGTTGCCAAGTTTTCACCACTTGATTTCATTGCACTTTTCAGATTTTATAATTTTTTTGCTATTATCAAGATGCCTGTTTGCCAAGTTTTCATCAAGATAACGATTTTTTTGATTTTTAACTTCTTCTTTTTTTCATTTTTTGCTTTTTTTATATTTTCTCATTTTTTTCTTTTTTTATATTTTCTCTTTTTTCTTTTGTATTTTCGCTTTTTCCTTTTTTTGTATTTTCTCATTTTTTGCTTTTTTTTTTGTATATATACATATATATATATATATATTTTTCCTCTCTTTTTTGGTGTCACCAAGATGCCTGTTTGCTAGGTTTTCATCAAGGCAGACACTTTTTCAAGACATTTTCTGACTTTTATGATTTTTCTAGGACATTGTCTGATTTTAATGATTTTTTTAGGACTTTTTTTGATTTTCTACCTTTTGGTGTAATGACTGGTTTAGGAATAAAACCTTTTGAGATGAACACTTTTGATGAGTTCTTCAAAAAAATCTCCTTCAAGTGTAGATAGTTGATAGGCTCTCGATCCATAGACTGATATTATAACAAAAGGACCTAACCAGTTAGGTTCAAACTTGCCTTTGTTTTCTCTATCTTATTGATTATGAGGATTCTCCTTTAGGACCAGATCTCCAACTTGAAAGGTTTTGGGCTTGACTCTGTGATTGTATCTGTGTGAAATCCTTTGTTGATATGATTTTAAGTGATCCACGACAAGATGACGACGTTCATCCAATAGTTCCAACTCCTGCAACCTAGAAACTTTGTAGTCCTCTCCTAATATGATTCCCTTCAGAGACACCTAAAGTGAAGGTATCTCGAACTTAATAGGTAGAATGGCTTCTACTATGTATACAAGGGAATACAATGTGGTATGTGTTGGGGAGTGAAAAATTGTTCGATACGCCCATAAAGTAGGATTCAATTGAATATGCCAATCCTTTCTAGCCTCATTGATGATTTTGTTAAGAATTTTCAAGATAGTCTTGTTTGTTGCTTCCGCTTGACCATTTCCTTGAGGATAATAAGGAGTGGAGAATCGATGTTGAATATGGAATCTATGAAAAATTTATCCCACATCCTAATTTTTAAAAGGCCTTCCATTGTCTGTGATAATGGATTGAGGAATACCATATCGACAAATAATCTAATTCAGGATGAATGAGGCTATCTACTTCCCAGTTATGTTGATTAAGGGGATAACTTCAACCCACTTTGTGAAATATTCTATGGATATGATGATAAACTTGTGTCCATTGGATGATGATGGATGAATTTTTCCTACAAGATCCAATCCCCACTGACAAAAGGGCCATGCCAAGGAAAATGGTTACAACTCCTGGGTTGGAGCATGAATAAGAATACAATGGATTTGACATTTTTCGCATTTCTCGACCAATTGGTAGGACTCCTCCATAGTCGGCTAGTAATACCCCAAACATAGGAGTTTCTTAGTGAGGGTAAGTCCACTTGAATGAGTTCCATGGATATTGACATGAATCTCACATAAAGCTAAGTCAGATTTGTCACATTCAAGACAACGAAGGAGAGTACCATCAAGACCTCTTTGGTAAAGTACATCAACTATCAAGGTATGGCATGTGGATTGATGAACAAGGTTACACTTCTAATTTTGGGAAAGATCAGGTGGAAAGGTATTGTCTTTCAAATAAGAATAGATCTTTCCATAGGTAGAGGATTCAGGGTCAACCAGGTGGCATATGACTTGGGATTCTAGGTTGTCATAGGTAGGGTTAAACACTTGTTCCACCATGAATTCATATTGGCTTTGATTTTTTAGGATTTGCAAGAGAGAAGCAATTGTTTGAATGGCATCGACTGCTTTGTTATCTACCCTTGGAATCTATTCAAATTTAATCTCAACAAAATAATTTTTGAAATAATCAATCATTATCTTGTATGACATTAATTTATCATCCTTGGTTTGATAATCATCATTCACTTGGTTAATGATCAACTAGGAATCACCGTAGACTTACAACTATCTGATCTTCCACTCGACTGTCAGTTTGATGTTGATGATGAGGGCTTCATATTTTGCTATGTTGTTGGTACAATAAAACATCAACCAATAGGATTTTGGAATTTTATGTACCTGTAGAGTAACAAACAGGATCCCAACACCTGACCCATGTTACATAAATGATCCATCAAAATATAACATCCATTGTTGTGGAGTGACAGTCTAGACATCTACGTCAGGGAACTCAACATGCATCAGATGGTCATCTTGTAGGGGTTCTTCTACCAACTCATTAGCTATCACTTATCCTTTCATTTCTTTGTGATCCACATATTGAATGTCAAACTCACTTAGTATCATCACCCATTTAGCTAGTCTTCCTATGAGGTTTACCTTGCTTAACAGATATTTCAAGGGATCAATTTTAGCTATGAGCTTGATGGGGTGAGGTAACATGTAATACCAAAGCTGCTAAGTGGTAAATACCAATACTAGAAAAGATTTCTTAATGAAGGAATAATTTATTTCATAACCATTCAATGTTTTTCTAATGTAATAAATTTCTCTTTCCTTTCTTGTAGAATCTTCCTATGCTAATAGTGTGCCCAAGGATATCTCAGTTGTTGTGATATCAAGTAGTGATTTCTCTTTAGTGGGTGACACCAAGATGGGTGGTGACATCAATTATTACTTTAGTTGATTAAATTCTTCTTCACATTTCTCATCCCATTTAAACTTGACATTCTTGTGGAGTAAGTGAGTGAATGGATGAGTTTTGTCTGCTAGCTATGAGATGAACCTCATGATGGATTGGAATCTTCCTTGAAGAGATCTCAATTGACTAATGTTCTTTGGTGGCAGCGTTTGCATGATGGATTTGATCTTGGTGGGATCCACCTCAATTCCCTTTTCTGAAACTATATATCCCAATAACTTTGCGGATGTCACACCAAACACACATTTCTTTGGATTTAATCTAACATTGAATTTCTCCAGGCGGGTGAAAATTTTTGTCTAGGATCTCTAAGTGTCCTGCCCTAGTAAAAGATTTAACGAGTAAGTCATCCATGTAGTCTTCCATGAAAGTATGAATCATATCATGGAAAATGGTGGTCATTGCACATTGATAGGTGGTTCCAGTGTTCTTCAACCCAAAAGGCATGATATTCCAGCAAAAAGTACCCCAAGGATAGGTAAATGTTGTTTTATCTTGATCCTCTGGTGCAATTTTTATCTGGTTGTATCTTGAGAAACCATCGATGAGTGACAACATTGCATGTCTTGCTATCATATCCACTATGATATCAATGTTTGGCAATGGAAAATCATCTTTTAGATAGGCCTTATTCAAATCTCTGAAGTCCATGCAAATCCTAATGTTGCCATTTGGTTTAAATACTGGTACAATGTTATAAATCCACTCGGCATAGTATATTGATCTGATGAATCCTGCAAGTGGATTTATTCAAACTAAACCAATATCTAACACCTCAAAGTGTCATAACCATTAAACATATCTCTAGTTGTTAAGCCAAGTTTCATCATCGAGATTTGCCATCCTTTTATCATGAAACAAAAGCGGTATAACCAGACTAAACTTAGTCTCATCAATAGAATTTTTCATTTTATTTGACTTATTTTTCATCCTTGGTACTCCTCCAAATGAAGATCAAAGTTTAGTAAAACTATAACACTTGTATGCCCATTCAAACAAGATCACAAAGGAAAAAGCTTAAAGAGAAAGAGTCTAAAAACCAGAACAAAATGGCTAAATAAAACCCTTTCCATACACTTCACCAAGATGAACCAGAGGAGGTTACAAATGAGGGAATCTGAGAAGCTCAACAAGATCCAAAATTTCATAAATTTATGGAGAAAATCTTAGAGAAAGAGGGAGAAAAATATTTTCTAATGATGGCTAAACAAGGTATGAAATTGCCACCTAACTTTGATATAAACCAATTGAAAAGTACACCCCAAAAAAATGAAGCTGAATCATCTAAAAACAAAGAGGTGGAATCATCTAAGAACAAAGAGGTTGAAACACCTAAGAACACTAAAAACAACACCCAAAATGCTAATTTAGTGACTGCCTTCACAAAACAAATGCAACTCATGCAACAACAAATCCAAGAAATGCAAAAAGGGACTACCAAAAGGTATTTATTGCAAGACATATATCCCTATCCTTTTGATCCAAGCATAAACATGATACCCTTCCCTAAACATTGTGAATTCCCAAAGTATGATAAATATAATGGTAAAACAGACCCTATAGACCATGTGAGGGAATTTTGTATGATGAGGTTGGAGTTTTCCCATGAACACACATATTTGATGAGACTATTTCCATGAAGCCTTGGTGGACAATGCATGGAATGTTTTTCCAAACTTTCTCTTGGTATTCGATCCTTCGAAGAATTGGTTAACAAATTCATTACTCAATACTCCTATAACATACAACATAAGATAACAATGAAGGATCTTTGTAACACTAAACAGAAAAAGGGGGAATCATTCCTTATATTTTTGCAAAGGTGGAGAAATTTATTTTCTAGGTATGCACAAATCATACCTAAAAAAGAGAAAATAGAAATCTTCATTGACAACCTAATTGATGAAATGAGTTATAGATTGGAGCTGCAATGTCCGCCCAATTTTGAAAAGATGATTGGAAATGGACGAACAATTGAAGAGGCTTTGGTAAAGAGAGAAGTAATAAAAATCTATAATGAAGGGAACCCATCAAAAAATCATAACAACGATAAACTAAGGTTTTGTCAAAGGAACATGAATGTTGGAAATGATAACGCAGTTAAAAATCAAAATTCAAAACCCGTTCTTAATTTGGCAGTTGTGGCCTCTAAAAATTGTCGAAAAATTTCCCAAAATACCCTCAAACCAACAATCAAAATGTGAACCAAAACAATAATCAAAATAACTCATAATCTAAATCATTTCCCTATTGGAAATCAGCATTGAATCAGAGAAGGTTCACACCTTTGGGGCAATCACTTGAATCAGTACTTAAATAATTGCTTACAACTAATGTCATAACATTACCACCAACCCGAGACTAGGAACTGAGAATACAAACTTCATGGTGGAATGATACTTACTATTGTGAATTCCATCAAAATAAAGGACACAAAACAAATGACTACATGCAACTCAAGCATTGGGTACAAGATTTGATTGATAAAAAAAAAATATTTGTAGAGAGTCCCCAAACAAATAATGACCATGGTGCATTTAATAATCCTTTACCCAATTATGACAAAGGAGAATCTTCTTCTACAAACAACAAGGACAAAAACGTGAATTATGTTTATGACACAACCATTCTCCACATCTCAGCAGTCAAATATCAAATCAATGCACCTAATAACAACAATCATCAAAACAATGTTCCTACCCTTGACATTATCCCAATCATGATGATCATAAAAATATTGCAGCTACCGATAATCAAGTAAATGTCATGAAAATCAGGGAGAGACAAGACCATTAACTAGTTAGTGCCACCACAAGAGCTCAAGGAAAATATTTCTTAAAAGGAAGCACATCAAAAGCACCTATCACCCCATCTAACCAATACAACATTGTTGATCAATTACAGAAAATCCTAGCATAAATCTCAATATTTGAGTTCCTTAAAATCTCACCAGCTCACAAAGAAATTCTAGAACAAGCTCTAGTAGTCACCACAGTGCCAACCAATCTAGAAGTATGCCAATTTCAGGCCATGGTGGGACACTTAACTACGACTCATTTCCTATCCTTTTCTGAAAATGATGATTCCTCACCCACAAATCCCCATAATGCTCCATTACATATTGAGGTCATAATCCACAAACATCATGTAAAATGTGTCTTAATAGATGGAGGAGCGGGTGTGAATATTTGAACTTTGAAACTAGTTCGTGCACTTGGGTTTTTAGATGATGCTATTGATGCAAGAAGGAAAATTACCATCAAAGCCTATGATGATGAAGAAATACCATCTTAGGGACTAATTTTCTTGCCCTTCCAAGTGGGACCTATCCAAAAAGACATAGCTTGCCAAGTGTTGGACAAAGACTTTACATACAATATACTCCTTAGGAGATCATGGATCCACTCAATGCAGGCGGTGCCATCAACATATCACCAATGTTTGAAGTTTCCGTTTAATGGACAAGAAATCACCATCTCGGTCAATTCAAACAACTCGCAATACTGCAACACATTGAAAATGGTCCAAGACTCCTTCATGCCTCATAACAAAGAAGGTAATGCTTCTAGCTCCTCCAATGGTGAGAAGAAACAAAATATCTTGTCAAGATGGGTTGAGAAAAAGGACCAATCAAGGATAAGGGTATCAGTGACTCTGCTCCCTCAAGAAGTGGAAGTCAATAAAATAGTTCATCAAGTCAGCTTGAGAAAGACATCCAATCCAAGGACAAAGGCATCGCTGATTCCACTCAAATAAATCATGAGAGTCAGTTAAATCTCTTGTCCAAATAATTTGAAAAGATGCAATTGAAAGATAAAGGTGTAGGTGAATAATCCATTGAAAAAACATTGTGTCTTTCACAATTTCTACCATCTCCTCAAGCATATGGGCAACCATCAATATCAACATAACTTTCTCCACATCCCATGAATCTATTTGATAGAAAATTCATAAAGGCAAGTACCATGGTGGAATAATCTAAAGACAAGGATGTGTTCAACTGGCTTTGCAAAGATGAAGATGAATCTACATAAACCTCTACCGTAGCAATCATTAGTATCCCAATTGACCTATATGGCAAAGGTTTCACTATCCTAGAAAAGATGGGTTACAAAGGTAGTAGTCCTATTGGGAAAAGAAAAGAGGGTATTGTAGAGCCTATTCAGCTAATCACTAATAATTCCAAAGATAAGATGGGATTGGGCTATAAAGAATAATCCAAAGAGGAAACCAAGGAAAATATTTGTGAATGCATCCTACAATTACAAGCCATTTATGAAACTGATTCTAACGAGTATGAGTGGGATTCATTGTCTGAAGAATCTTGTCATGATAAAAAAATTGATGTAATATAGAGGTATGCACCCATGCTCATGGAGGGACAAAGCTCAAGATATAGACCCCTTGAATTAGGGTCACAACATATCGATGACTCGAGTGACAACATAATGATCAAGATAGATGATATGGAGGGGAGTAACAACATAGACCTCGATCTCGCTATTGCATACCATGAATAATTTTCCATTCTAACCCTCACTATTGTTGAACTTGACCAACTTAACGATCCCTTACCATTAATCCAACCCAAACTTGTTGATTGGGACCAAACTATACCTCTAGATATCCCAGTTTTTGTGGATGATGACGTTATTGTTAACTATCTCTACGTTGACAACCCTGAAACACTTGCCATCCATGGGGCTCATAACAAAGCTGAGAATCAGGGGAGTGCCAAATCTTTTATCTATAAAATAAATAATGAAAATAGTTCTAATGGTGAAAACCTTTCTATGGCACCATTAGATCATGAAAAAGTCAAAATAAAGAGCATATCCGATGGTGAAAACCTTTTTGAGGCACTAAAGGATGGAAGATTTGACACTCTTCCAAAGCATTACCCTGAGAGATCTTCAGTGCTGGTAGAATCTACATAGTTTTCCAAAGCTTTACCAAATTCTTTGAAGAAATAAAAGTTAAGTTCGCTTGGTCTTATACGGATATTCCTGGGATTGATCCAAAACTAATCATGTACCATTTGTCTCTTCCCTCTGGATTAAAAATAGTAAAGAAAAAATTAAGAAAGATGCACCCTCACATCACCTTGCTATTCAAAGCAAAATTGAAAAAATTGTTGGACACAGGATTCATCAAACCAATAGATTATGTCAAGTGGATTTATAACACTGTATCATTATCTAAACCAGATGGAAGCACTAGGATTTACACAGACTTCAAAGATTTGAATAAGGCTTGTCCAAAAGATGATTTCCCATTACCAAACATTGATATCATAGTGGATCTAACAATAGGACATGCAATTTTTTTTGCTCTTGGATGGTTTCTCAAGATACAACCAGATAAAAATTGCATCAGAGGATCAAGATAAAACAACCTTTACCTATCTATGGGGTACTTTCTACTAGAATGCCATGCCTTTTGGGTTGAAGAACATTGGAGCCACCTATCAACGTGCAATGACCATCATTTTCCATGATATGATGCATACTTTCATGGAAGACTACATGGATGACTTACTGGCTAAATATTTTACCGAGGTAGGATACTTAGAGATCCTAGACAAAGTTTTCACCCACCTAGAGAAATTCAATGTTAAATTAAATCCGAAGAAATGTGTGTTTGGTGTGACATTCGCAAAGTTTTTGGGATATATAGTAATAGAAAAGGGAATTGAGGTGGATCCCTCCAAGGTCAAAGCCATCATGGAAATATTTCCACCAAAGAACATTAATCAATTGAATCTCTTCAAGGAAGATTTCAATCCATTTAGAGGTTCATCTCACAGCTAGCAGACAAAACTCATCCATTCATTCACTTACTCCACAAGAATGTCAATTTTAAATGGGATGAGAAATGAAAAGAAACATTTAATCAACTAAATAAATAATTTATGTCACCACCCATTGTGGTGCCACCCACTGAAGGGAAATCACTACTTCTTTATATCATAAAAACTGAGGTATCCTTGGGTGCACTATTAGCACAAGAAGATTTTGTAGGAAAGGAAAGAGCAATTTATTACATTAGCAGAACATTGAATGGTTATGAAATCAATTATTCCTTCATTGAGAAAGCTTTTTAGGCATTGGTATTTTCTACTTAGCAGCTCTGACATTACATGTTAACTCACATCGTCAAGCTCATAGCTAAAATTGATCGATTGAAATATTTGCTAAGCAAGTAAAAACTCACAGAAAGACTAGCTAAATGGATGATGAGACTAAGTGAGTTTGACATTCAGTATGTGGATCGTAATGAAATAAAAGGACAAGTGATAACTGATCAGTTCACAAAATCACCCCTACAAGATGACCATCCAATGCATATTGAGTTCCCTAACCTAGATGTCTTTACTATCACTCCACAATAATGGATGTTATATTTTGATGGATCAGATATGCAAGATGGGTCAGGTGTTGGGATCTTGTTTGTTACTCCATAGAGACATACAATTCCAAAATCCTATCGGATGATGTTTCCCTGTACCGACTAATGAGACTAGTTTTTGGTCCAAATTTGGGTAGAATATATAGTTTATTTGTTGAAGTTGACATGGAATTTGATATTAAATGTTGATATTTTCATAATTTTTCCCTCAAACCATAGACATTGGGTTTAATTCCATTTCTTCTAGTTTTAATTATATTAGCCTATTATGTGGATGATCTATATTAATTTTGCATGTGGTTAATGAATGCTATTTAAGGTGTTTATAGATGTGAAAATATCATGGATACTAACATTGCCATACAAACATAATTAAGGATGCTAATTTGAGAAATGCAGTTGCTAGCTAGTTATGCAGAGGAATCATTTGAAAGTCAACTGAAGGATGATGATGAAGATTCCCCATGTTAGCCACATGTAACCACCTTGTATTGATCTTTCATGATGTTGAGCAGTCGTGAGCATTACTACAATGTTAAGTCTGTGGTTGGACTTGCATATTTGACCAGATTCCTTGTATGTGTAGCCGCCCTTTCATTCTTTTCTCCACTTTCCCTAAATGGTGTCCTCACAATTAGTGGGAGTTGACTACCCTGTTTAGTTGGTAGGATAAATAAGGTTCAAATTCTCCTTCTTCGAAGTTTGAATATTAAGTAGTTGTTGAGTTACTGATGTTGTATCTGATCATATACTAAGCATTTCCAGACATGCTACTCTTTTGTAATTATATTTTCAAATGAATAAGATGAAGTTCTGAGTTGAGTATTTGAGTTTACATTTATTTTAGAGGATACTCATCCAAGGGGGCCCACTTGGTGAGTAATCCGTCCTTTAGTTTAGTTAGATTAGTTATTAGTTTATTTTTAGTACTTAGTTTATAATATGGCATTAACTGTTCCTACAACCACTAGAATTCCATTTTGTGATTTTTGTTGCAGCCAAAGCAAATAGAGTAGTCCCCTATTTGTTGTTCATATTTTCATTCATGTCATGCATGTTCAACTTAGTTTAATTTTTGAGTGATTTTCAACATTTACTTTTTTTTCTTTCCATGCAATTTACTTTCAGTATTGAATCTTTCTTAGTTGTAGAATGAAGATGACTACTTTGAAGTTCCTAGTGCACATACTGTGCTGACCCATTTCAAGTTCACATCCCTAGGTTGACAATTTAAATGTATCTTCATGATGGTTAAAATGGCTACTCAGGTTAGATGTCCAATCTCTAAATAATAATTATAAAGTTTTAGTTATTAAAATCATTGTAGGGGGCTGAAATTTTTGGCATTGTTACCAAGGATGGTGTCAAACTAGGGAGTCCTTTGGAGCCATTGATTTTTTTTTCTGGTGTAATATTTTCTAGAGTTTTCTCTTAGTGTTTAGAAGTTATGATCCACTATTCTTTCACCAATTCCTTTGTGTGAGTTGGTTGATGCTAAGTAATACCGCATGCATAGAAGAAGAAGAGATACTTATGGGAGATTCCTTCCTAATAATCCAGAACCATTTCAGCTAGTAGAGCTTCTAAATCTTCCTAGAAATGAAGAAGAAGAAGAGCCAGACCCCTTTGTTGATACATTTCCTAACTTAACCAATTTTGAAGTTTCCCTTGAAGATGAATATCTAGTTGAAGAACCCTTCACTTTAGAACTTCATTGTGCAAGCATGGCTGATGCAAATGGAAATAGGCCTAATAGGTAGAACCAACCAACTTTTCCTTTTCCCATTTCTCAACAAAATGAAGTAGACAACCTCAAAAGTATTCCTGCTTCAGTCCTTCCTAAGTTCTATGGACTTTTCACATAAGATCCCGATAAATTCTTGTTTGAGTTTGATATACTCTACAAAAGTTATGACTATACCATTGATGCCCATAGGCTTAATATATTTCCTACCACTTTGAAAGAAGCTACATTGAGATGGTTTATGGATCTTGGAAAAGATATTGTGGAGACTTGGGAGGACATGAAGACTAAGTTCCTTGAGAAATACAAAGAGTATTGTAGGGGCAGTGATATGAGAGGAGGAGACATTTTCAGAATGCAACAAAAGGAAGATGAAAGCCTGGAGGATTTCATTTCAAGTTTTATGTTTTGTTTGCAGAAATATCCACACCATACACTCAATTAAGACTCATAGAAACTGATTTTTTTATGAGGAATTAATGAAATTTGCATTGATTGCTTGGACCTGATGGAAGGAGGAGATGCCACCTAAGTTCCTTGGGAGGATATCAAAAATATATGCCAGAACTATTCTAGGGAAACCTCAAAGAAAGGGAGATCTTACCAATCCTCTATGGCTAAGTCATCCACCAATGGAGTTTCAAGGATGGAGATTACTCACTTACTAGTTGATTTCAAGAAGGATATTATAAACAATCTAGCTACTCAACTGGATACACTTCAATCCAAGAAGAAACATGAGGAGGTAGAGGTAATATTGACATAATATTGCCCTCATTGTAGACAAAAGAAGGATTGTAGATGCAAGATGGTAGCTAACATTGACAGCAAGCAGATTCCACCTAAGTTCAAATCAATTCAGGCTGAGGAAGATCATGTCTACTTTGTTGCACAAAAAAGGCCATATTTTAGTTCCTATTCATCTAGTAACCAGTGGAAGTCTCCATGTCCATCCAACTATGGAGGATATCCACCACAGTATTGGGGTAACCCTCCAAATACTTGGCCCAATTATAAAAAAAAATCACCTCAATGGCAGCAACCTCAAGGGAATTGGCAACGGTTTCAAGGACCTTGGCAACCACCTCCAGGAAACTAGAAACAAACATCCCAATGGAGAGATGGACATCAGTGACCAAACCAAACAACTAGTTACATGTAACCACCTTCTCAACCCTAGCAACCTGCTATCATGCCTCCCCCTGCTAATCCCAGTCCAATTGCACCTAAAACCACTCAGTTACCAGCTCAACCCACACCTAACCCAAATAATAAACCACAACAATAGTCTGTGTACTTTTCTAATATGTTTACATTCATGAACTACTTTTCCAACTCCTTGCACACCCATCATCACCGAGCTTCCTATGGAAGAAGAAGAACCTTTGGATGTTCCCATTCAACCTAGTGCACCTACAAATCCTGAACTTGTTCCAACCAAATAGATGGCACAAGAACCACCATTCCCCTAGATATTGGATGTTTCCAAACAAAAGGAAGACAAGGGGAGAACACCAATTTTGACATTCTAGACCAGTTAGAGCATATATGTGTCCAGATACCCCTATTCTAGGCCATAAAAGATGTTCCTATATATGGTAAGGCAATCAAAGAAGCATGCCTCAAGAAGCCAGATAGGAAAAATAAAGACCCAACTACAGTTCATGTAGTGGGACAGTTGGCTGACATCATTCTTGAAAAAGTTACTATCCCCAAGTACAATGATCCAGGTAGTCCTATGGTTGAATTTATTATAAATGGGATACACATAAAGAATGATTTGATTGACTTGGATGCAACAATAAATGTGATGACTAAAGACATCTTGCAACAATTAAACATTATAAGTATGAGATCCACTCCTACTATTCTATAACTTTCCGATAGTTCCATTGTTAAGCTTGATGGCATAGTGGAGTACTTTCTGGTGATTCTAGATTCTTGGGAGTATTCAGCTGACTTCATGATTTTTTCTCCTAAAGATACACTAGGCAGGTATCCTATCATCCTTAGAAGGCCATGGTTAGCAACAAAAAATGCTTATATTGGATGTCACCCAGGTGAAATGACCATTTCTGATGGAAGGAGCACCAAAAAGCTTGTTCTTTATCCTCCTGCTCACCCATCCCATGCTAAGGATAATCCTATATGGTTGCATGTAGGTGAAGAGGCCGAGGAAGCTAAATCTATGGCACAACTTATAATGTTAGGTAGAAGCCCTTTCTCGTGGCTTCAAGATGAAGATGAAGTGTTATCTAATATAATTTAGAACCATTGCGAGAGTTGCCACCCTCTCATGCATCTAATTCTATTGATCTCGTGAAGACACTTTTGTCTACTCTACCTGATCTTCCTGCAACCACTCTTTCTATAGCCACTCTTCCTACAAACAAAATTCTTGCAGCAATAGGTATTTTCCACATAATTATTCCATATGAACTTAAGGTACCATGTATTAATGAAACAACTATGATAGAGTTAAGTACACAAGTACAGTTGTTCGAGGGAAAATATTTGAATATTAACAAAAAAATGGGAGAAAAAGAACAACTGTCATTGGAAAATTTGTTGAAGGCCCACCAAAATGCATTTTCATGGGATTATCATGATATGAAAGGCCTAGACCCCAAGATTTGCACCCATAGGATATATATCAAAGATGATCATCAACCGGTCAGGCAACCACAAAGAAGAATCAACCCTGCATTGAGAGAAATTGTAAAAATAGAGCTGCAAAAGTTGCTAGATGTAGGCTTTATATATCATATTTCAAACAACCAATGAGTGTCTCCATTGGTGATTATGCCCAAGAAGGGAGGAAAATGGTGAGTCTATATTGATTACAAGGAACTCAATGCTTCTACTAAGAAAGACCATTTTCCCTTTCCTTTTATAGATCAAGTACTAGACTCACTTGTAGGAAAATAATACTTCTCTTTCCTTGATGGATTCGGTGCCTACAATAAAATTAAAACTGCACCTAAGGACTAGGAGAAGACAACCTTCACATGTCCATGGGGGACATATGCCTATTGAGTACTCCCCTTTGGTTTATGCAATGCACCTACAACCTGTCAGAGAGTATTCATCAACATATTTTTAGACATCTCTCTAGACTGCATGGAAATCTATATGGATGACTTAACCACTTATGGTGTTGATTTTGATGAAGAATTGGATAATCTCAACAAATTATTATAGGGATGTGAAGACAAAAATATCTCTTTAAATAGTGAGAAGTGTGTCATGACGATGTAGGGAGGTGTAGTTCTTGGCCACCACATTTCCCACCAAGGAATTCAAGTAGATCCTAAAAAAATTGAGGTAATTACTAATCTGCCTACACCTACAAAACAAAAGGATGTTAGGAGTTTCTTGGGACATGCAAGATATTATAGGAATTTCATCAAAAAATTCACTAAAATAACAACACCCTTGTATACTCTCTTAACCAAAGATGTTGAATTCCAGTGGATAGAAGACTATGCCACAACATTTTCTGATTTGAGGACGACCTTGACTCATGCTCATGTACTTAAGGGACCTAATTGGGAAATTCCTTTTCACATCCATACCGATGCATCAGACTATGCTATAGGAGTAGTATTAGGAAAGAAAGAAGGAACCATTGAAAATGTCATTTATTTTGTCAACAAAATCTTACAAGGAGCTGAGTTCAATAATATAGTAATAGAAAAAGAAATGTTGGTAGTAATCTACTCCCTAAACAAATTCAGGCACTACATAATTGGCTACCAAATCTTTGTGCACACCAATCATGCAGCCATTATATATCTCATGAATAAACCTCTGATCTAAGGAAAGTTAGCTAGATGGTTATTGCTGATGTAGGATTTTGACATAACCATTATGGAAAAACTGGGGAAAGCCAACGTTGTTGCAGATTTTCTTTCAAGACTGACCACATCAGAAGAAAATCATGCCATATATGACTCCTTTCCTAATGAGCATCTATTCTTCATTAGTGTGCACACGCCCTAGTACATGTTGAGATAACTAATTGCCTTGTGACAGGGAGAGTTCCTCCCCACTTCTCTCCAAAAAAGAGGAGAGTTCTCATTGTAAAATATTTTCCTTTTACATGGATTGTCAAATGCTTGTTTTATATTGGACCAAATCATGTTATGAATAGATGTGAGAGGGAAGATGAGACATATGAAATTTTGCATGCATGCCATGATGAACCCTGTGGAGGGAATTTTGCAGCCAAAAGGACAGCAATGAAGATTTTGAAAACATGATACTATTGGCCTACACTCCACAAGGATGCAGGGAGATATAGAAGGAAATGTGATAGGTGTCAAAGAATGGGCTGACCAACCAAATCAGATGAGATGCCACTCTACCCTCAAGTAGTAGTCACTCCCTTTGACAAATGGGGATTGGATTTTGTGGGATCCATTGATCCCCCATCAAATGGTAAGTGTGTGTTGAAATAAGTTAACTAATTAAATAGAAAATTAACACACCGATAAGACATTATATTAAAGAAATCTAAACTAGAAAGCATAAATGCAAAATCAAATAGCTTCTTCAAAATCGTCCCATCGTCCTCTATCTCCAAGGATTTGATTAAAGGTGTTGGCTCTCAGTTGTGTAAGTAGCAGCTTGTTGAAATGACAACATAGGAGAACGAGATTGATTTAAAAATGCATGTGCATGACTAAAAGATTAAGCTATGGAATTGAAATGCTATGATGCTAAAATGTATGATAAAACTAAAATGTAACTATAATAACTATGCATGAAAATCTAGAATTCGAGGTCCTTTTCAACTCACAAGATGGTTGTATTTATAGATTTTTGAAGGCAAGAATCCAATTGGCCAGGATCAATGGTTGAGTTCAAACCTATTAAGATGAACGGTGAGAGATCGAGAATTTGAAAAGAAGATGGAATTTCAAGAGATAGATGGAAGATTAAGAGACAAATGAAAGGTGTGTCCATAATTAAAATAGATAATATCTAAGTATGTGTGAGAAATGAAAAGATTTTTAATTAAATATTAAAAATATTTAATTATTGAGAAGAGTGAAGAATTTAGAAAGTGTTTTAATTAAATATTGAAAGTATTTAATTAAGTGTGAAATGAAGAATATCATTTAAATTTAGAATTTAAACTTGCAATAATTAATGTAAATAAATTGTGAAATCTATTTAATTAATTAAGAAGAAGATAGCATTAACTAAATAAACTTATTTATTCAATTAAACTAGAACAATTGGAAAATGAACAATATAAATAAATAAATAAAATATTTATATGTAGATGACTTAAGAATTTTAACTAAATAATTCATATTTAATTAATTAACAAGTTTGGTTAATCATGACCATTTTTAGATGTGTACATTTTTTCCCTCTTTGAAGTGATGTGTTTTACGCATGAATTCAAAGAATTTTGCCCCAAAAATTACCAATGCTATATTCCCCCTCGAGAGATAAATCATATGATAAAAGAATTAGCATGATTTTTGGAAGAGAAATCATGATTTAGCTATCGAGGGGGCATTGTCATTTGAATAGTAACCTTTGGTAAATTTCAGAGCTCTGAGAGAGATATTCGCGATGTCGATCCATTATGAGTGCCATAGATTCAAGCGAGCTCGCCGGTATCAGAGACCAGCTGCGTACGGACCTTTGGTAAGTCGACCCGATCCTCTTCGTAATTTTTTTTTGATGATTTTAAGCATTTTTTGCAATTTTTAAAATTTTAGTGTCTCGGTTTCGCACATACAAGTCATAGTTTAGCGCATAGGGTAGATAAAGTCGCGCATCCAGGATAACGCATAGGGTAGATAAAGTCGTGCATCCAGGATAACGCATAGATGTGAAACATTCATGCATAGAGTAGAACATCGCATATGGTACCTGTAATAGCATATACAAAAATGAAACCCGCGTAGGATGCTAGATTGGTGCATGGGGTAAAATAGCGCATAGGATGACTGTTATAGCACATTTGATGGATAAATAGCGCATAGATGAAATAGTGCATAGAAGGTTTGTTTTAGCGCATACAGTAGATAAAGTCATGCATTGACAGAGTTTTACATGGCATCTTTGTTTTAGCACATCCATGGTTTAGAATAGCGCATACAGGGTTTAGCACATTGATGACCTGTTTTGGCGCATCTAGAGATTTTTTCCAAATTTGAAATTTTGAAGAACCATTGATAAAGTGCTTGATGAGTGTTGCTAGATTAGACAACTGATTTTATGCCTTTGATTAACATCAAGAATAGAGTAGCTTTTTTTGATAATTTTGTCTTCGTGCTTGAAGAACAAATAGGTCTGATAAATTTTCTTCCATGTGATTAGGAAAACAAATAGTAATGATAGGTTTGCTTTCCTGATTGAAATGCAAATAGATAGGTATTGAGTCATATTGATTGTTAAATTTGTTTCCATGTTATATGAAAAACAAATAGTAAAAATGATTAATAAATTTTCTTCCATGCGATATGTAAAGCAAATAGGTGTTGATCTGATAAATTTGCTTCCATGCGATATGTAAAGAAAATAGAAATTGATTGAACTTGCTTGATGATGTACTGATTGATTGATATATCCTTTGCTGATTGATTTGCATGATTGTTTGATGATGCTGTAAAGGAGGAATTTAACCTTCTTCAAATTAGAGAGAAATTTCCTCAGACATGGGAAATGATTCCTCGACTGTCTCATGAGGATTTAGGAGTTATAGATCAGTGTGGTTTGAGAGCTCTATTGAGTATCCCGTAGTATCAGGTCAATAGAGCACTACTGACTACTTTGGCTGAGAGGTGGCACATCGAGCATAACACCTTCCATTTGCCAATAGGAGAGATCACAGTGACACTAGAGGACGTGTATAGTATTCTGGGTATTCCTGTAGTTGGAGAGCTTGTGATCTATGATCACAAGGAGATTGGAGGAACTGATACTTTGAGACGAGTCTTCCAGGATCCTCATGTCTTCGGATATGAGATTCCCTAGAAGGAGATAGTGGAGAGATATACCCCATTATCGTCAGTCTTAGCAAGTATGATTGGTGGTTTCCTTTATCCTAATCGTAGGGAAAAGGGACTATCAGTTGGTTGGGGCAGGATTCTGGAGGATATGCTTCTCCATGGGACCAGATATGCATGGGGCTCATGTATGCTTGCCCATCTGTACCATGATCTTCATCAGGTCATGTATACAGATGGGAAGAGTCTCTCTTGCAGAGTTACTCTGCTACAAATATTCACATGGGAGCATTTTTCCATCACACGTCCCATTGTTTAGAGGGATTGTCCTCTTGGGTTCCCATATGTCTATGCATACACATGGCCGCTTGTCCAACCGAGGCTGGGAAAGTTGGAGTATTGGTGGCACATGCTAGATGATTTGGATACAGTCATCTAGAGACCATATGTAGATTGTGATCCATGGGAGATAGATGATATAGAGTTGCCATATGTTACTAGATCCTGATACCTGATTGGATGGACTCCTTATATTATTGAGCAGTTTCTTGTGATGCAAGTCTTGAGATAGCTTGGGCTAGTTCAGATGATGCCGCAAGGTGTGGCACATTATGGCAGACACCAAGAGGATGTACCAGAGTGGGGTCCTATTATTACCATTGAGGCGGCTTGAACAAAGTACTTTGAGTTACAACCAGCTCAGTGGGCCATGCATCCAGAGATTACAGATGCAGGGATGACAGATGATTATGCCGCATTATTTTACACACATCCCTTTCCAAGGTTTACTAGTCTATGGGAGCCTGCCCCATTGATGGGAGGACCAGTGATTCAGCGAGGGTGAGGGTAGGTATAGACATAGGTAGCAGCAAGGCAGCCACAGGGAGAGGCTCAGGCAGGGGCAGAGGATGTTGCGGCCATGGATATTTATGAGGGAGGAGATGAGAGGGATGACTCCAACAGCCAGGATGATAGCAATGATGACAATGGGAATGATGGAGGTGGTGGGGGCGGAGGATAGAGATATGTCTTTGATGTTCCTTTTAGGACAAGGCCACACACCTTGAGAGTAGTGGACCAGTCGAGTACTTCAGCTCCACGGATCGTTATCAGGGTTCCTTCATAGGGATAGATGGACGCTTTGTAGGTAGAGGTTCAGACTTTATAGAGTCAGTTGGCACAGGCTCAGGGGACGATTAGTCAGCTGTAGGCACAGGTTGCACAACCACCACCTCTTGATCCATAGGTAGCTCAACTCATATCCGAGAGGGACAACTTTCGAGAGAGATGCATACAGGCTGAGGGATTAGCCGAGAGACTTCTTAGATCAGTGGAGAGCACCTCAATTGGAGAGGTTGTTGCAGAGGGACTGGAGACTACTCGGGAGGCCGAGCATTATCGAATGAGATACTTTGAGGCAGTACCACCTGAGAGGAGGATTGCCTTTACACAGTCAGGTACTCGGTCTTGGACCCATTCATGCAGTCACTTCAGGAGTGCTACCAGGAGTGTGGGTCAGTTAGTTAGATGAGAGATCAGAGCTTCTGGGAGTAGAGATCCATCGAGACCTACTACCTCAGGAGGCAATAGTAGCCATGTGCCCCGACCAGATGCCCCTCAGTGATGGGCATGTTGTACACATATATGCCATTGTATTTGATATATCCTTTTGAAACATTTGATATCCTTGTATTTCTGGACATTTGTTTTGATGAGATTTATGAGATGCAGTGGTGATTTGATTATGCATGTGTTGTGGATGATTTATGTTTATGGGATGCATGCTTTATTTCTATATGCTATGTTATGTATGATGATGCAAACGATGATGTAAATGATTTTCTTACTTTTTATGTATGATAATGTAGGATGTAAGATGTAATGAAATGATTCTAATATGATGACGTATGATGCAATTTTGATAAATGATTTTCTTTTATAATGAATGCAAGATGTAAGATGTAATGAAATGATTTAATGATGTGAAAATGATATTACATAATGATTTAAAATGGAAATGGATAAATGATATGATTTCTTAATGAATGATATGACATGGATAATGATGTACTATGATGATAATGATAACGCCATAATTAGTGAACCAATAATGCATAATGTAATGGAAATAAACATGATATCCCAAATGATGAATGTAAAATAAATGGAATGGATGCAACCTTACTATGAATGTTTATGTATGTGACATGATGCTATGCAAGTGGAAGTGCCAATGTGATGAAGTGATAATATGAAATGAATGAATTATGCACTTAATATGAATATGATGAAATGATGATGCACGAATAATGAATGATGGTGAAATGATGTGAATGATAATGAAAATGAGATGAAAGAAATGTCCAATTGTATTCAATTTTTTTTGTTTTTAAAAGATATATGAGAATTTTACCAATCCTTCAAAAATCTATTGTAACAGCCCCCAAAATGCAAATCTAGATGAATTATGCAACCCTAAAATGCAATAAATGAACCATTCTCCTTGTTGTCATTTCATGCTGTGCTTGATTTTCATCATTGAGCTTCTATTCTTTTTTGATATGTTGAAAGTTAGTACAAGCATCAAAGGGTATGTTAGTACCAATGATGAACTGAGTACCGCTTTCATGGTGTTTGATATAGTAAGTTAATACAAGCATCGAGGTATAATTGAACCAAGATGACCTGAGTATTATTTGCATAAATAGATAAAAGTTAACCATTTTCCTATGCAAATTTTGAAATGTCATCAATGATACGTTGTAGAGCATTTCCCATGACCAATTTGCACAACACTAATGATTAGATTACAAACAACAAGCAAAGAAAAATCATATTTCTCCCTTGTGATTCTAGTTTAACACATCATTGAACCACTCCAAAGATATGATGTCATCAAATATCAAAACAACAATTTGCAACTTATTCTTTTAAGTTGGTCATTCATTTTATTCAGATTTAGATCATCCACTTTGTTTCTGTCAAACAATTGTATAGACTCAGTTTGATTGGACAAGGCTTGCTTGATTTAGACACATGTTGTCGACTACCTTCTAGAAATTCTCCAAGAAGCAAATTGCCCCCTAGTGACCTCGTACTCTGACTCTTGCTAGACACAACTACTGGTAAGGATAACCCTCAAATCATCAAGCCACGATGAGACCCTTGTTTGATCCAAGGAGATGATGTAATGTGAATGCGATGGTGAGGTGTGTGTGTGTGATGCCGATGATAAGATGGATATGCAAAATGAATCTTAATAGATGAAAGAGCCAAATAAAATCACAAACAATGCCTGCTTGCTAGGTTTTCATTGTTTGTTTTTATTGCATTTTTTCCTGATTTTATGATTTTTTTGCTATTTACCAAGACACCTGTTTGCCAGGTTTTCATCAAGGCAATGATTTTTTTTTTATATTTTCTCAAGGGTAGAACTTCTTCAGATGAATGTTGTTGGTTGGATCTTCAAACACGTCCCCTTTTGCAGTTGATAACTGATATGCCCCTGATCCATACACTGCAATGATAATGAAAGGACCCAACCAATTAGGTTCAAAATTGCCTTTCTTTTCCCGATCCTATTGATTTTGAGAGTTTTCTTTAAGAACCAAGTCACCCACTTGAAAATTTTGTGGTTTGACTCTGTGATTGTAGCTGTGGGCCATAACTTGTTGGTATCCCTTCAAATGATTACCTGCAGTTTGATGTTGTTCATCAAGCAATTCTAGTTCTTGCAATCTTGATACTCGATAATCTTCATCATTAATTAACCCTTTGAGTGATACTCAAAGTGAAGGAATCTCAAATTCCAGTAGTAGAATAGCTTCTACTCCATAGACCAAAGCATAAGGAGTAGCTCCTGTTGGTGTGCGAATACTTGTTCTGTATACCCATAATGCTGGATTCAATTAGACATGCCAATCTCGACCAACTTCATTCACTATTTCTTCAAAATCTTGAGAATTGTTTTGTTTGAAGCTTTAGCTTGACCATTCCTTTGTGGATAGTAAGGCGTAGAAAATCTATGTTGGATGCGAAATCTTTCACATAACTCATCTACATCCTGATTTTTAAAGGGTCTTCCATTGTCTGTAATAATGGAGTTGGGAATACCGTATCGGCAAATGATATAGTTCAAAATGAATGAAGAAATTTGTTTACCAATAACAGTTGTCAGGGGAACAACTTCAATCCACTTGGTGAAATACTCAGTGGATGTAATGATAAATTTATGTCCATTTGAAGATGATGGGTGTATCTTGCCAACCAAGTCCAATCCCCACTAAGTGAAAGGCATGTTGTGGTGAAGGGTTGTAATTCCCGCGCAGGAGTGTGAATGAGATTCCCATGAATTTGACATTTTGCACATTTCTTCACAAAGATGAATGATTCCTTCTCCATGGTCGGCCAATAATAACCCAATTGAACAAGTTTCTTTGCTAAGGTTAGTCCACTTGAGTGTGTCCCACAAATTCCACCATGTACTTCTTGTAAGGCCTTTTCAGACTCATCACATTTGAGAAATCTAAGGAGGGTACCATCCAGACCACGCCGATATAAGATGTCAGCAATTAAGGTGTAACGGGATGATTAACGGATGAAATTTCTATTTTGATTCCTAGACAAGTTTAAGGGTAAAATAGTATCCTTTAGGTAAGTGTAAATTTGGCTATATAAAGAAGAATTAGAACTGGTTAAGCGGAAAATGATTTAAGTTTCAGGATTGTCATGGGTAGGAGAAAACAATTGTTCCACCAAGAAACCATATCATGTTTGATTTTCTATCAACTAGAGTAGAGAGGTGATTGTAGCCATAGCATGTGTTGCTTTATTATCAATACGTGGAATCTATATGAAATTGATATTAACAAAGTATTTCTTTAAGTCATCCACCATTATTTTATAAGGTATCAACTTGTCATCTTTAGTGTGATATTCATCATTGATTTGATTTATAACAAGTTGTGAATCACCAAAAACCTGAAGTTCGGTGATTTTCCAATCTACTGCAATCTTTATGCCAATTACTAATGCTTCATATTCAGCTATGTTGTTGGTGCATGGAAACACTAGTTGATAAGATTTTGGAATTGTATGTCCTTGAGGTGTAATAAAAAGAATTCCTGCTCCTAAACCATGTTGAGTGTAAGAACCATCAAAGTAGAGTGCCCATGACTGTTGGATAACTGTTGTGAATACATCGGCATCAGGAAAATCAATGTGTATTGGATGTTCTACTGGTATTGGTGCTTCTGCTAATTGATCCACAATTGCCTGTCCCTTTATAGATTTTCGATCCACATAATGAATGTCAAATTCGCTCACGATCATGACCCATTTAGCCAACCTGCCAGTTAAGGTTGCCTTAGAAGATATTTGAGTGGGTCATTTTTAGTCACAAGCTTTATTGTATGTGCTAGCATGTAGTGTCATAGCTTTTGAGAAGTGAAGACCACTGCTAAGCAAGATTTTTCAATGAATGTATAATTCAACTCATGACTTGTCAATGTTCGACTGATGTAATAAATTGCTCGCTCTTTCCCCGAGTTATCTTCTTGTGCCAATAATGCTCCTAAAGATACCTCCATGGTAGAAATATATAATATAAGAGGCACTCCTTGTACTGGTGGAATCAATACTGGTGGATTCATGAAATACTACTTTATCTGATCAAATGCTGCTTCACATTTGTCCTCCCATTTAAATGGAACGTTCTTGTGTAAGAGATGTGTAAATGGTAAACTTCTATCCGCCAGTTGAGCAATGAATCTTCGAATGGATTGTAAGCATCCCTGTAAAGAGTGTAGTTGAATAATGTTCCTTGGTGGTGGCATATCAAGAATTTCTTGTACCTTAGCTGGATCCACTTCAATTCCCTTTTCTGATACAATGTAACCTAATAGCTTTCTAGATTTTACTCCAAAAACACATTTCTTAGGGTTAAGTCTCACTTTGAATTTTTCCATTCTTTTGAAGATTTTTTATAAGATATCTATGTGTCCTTCTCTGGTGTTAGATTTGGCAAGGAGGGCATCAACATAATCTTCCATACAATAATATTGTGAATGTTGTTTTATCCTGATCTTCTGGTGTAATATTTATCTGGTTGTATCCTAAAAATCCATCCATTAATGAGTACTTCGCATGTCCAGCAGTTAAATCAACAATCATATCAATGTTTGGTAAGGGGAAGTCATATTTAGGACATGCTTTGTTTAAATCCCTAAAATCTATACAAATTCTAATCCTTCTATCTGGTTTTGAAATAGGCACGATATTGGAGATCCATTCCACATAGTCCATGGACCAGATGAATCCAACATCCAAAAGCTTTTTTAATTCCTCTTTAACCAATAATGCAACATGTGGATGCATTTTTCTGAGTTTCTATTTTACAGACTTTTCCCTTGGTGTAATAGATAGATGATGCATGATGAACTCTGGATCCAATCCAGGCATATCTGCATAGGACCATGCAAAACTGATTTGATTATCTTTGAGAAATTTTGTGAACCTAGGTACTTCTTTGTCTGTTAGAGATGTAGCTAATTGTAAAACTTTGGGCTTTTTTGTAGTACCTATATTGAGTGCCTCTGTTGCTTCAATTAGAATGGAAGATCTTTCCTGATAATGCTTCGGAAGAGTGTCAAGTTTCCCATCCTCTGGCACCTTTGAAAGGTTTTCACCATGGGATACGCTTTTTATTTTTCTCTTTTCTTGATCTAATACTGCCTTTGTTAGGTTTTCACCATTAGATATTTCTTTTATATTATTTATTTCATTGCTGAGAAACTTGGCCCTTTCCTGTCGAAAACTCTCATTTTGAGATTCCCTGGTGGAACTTGTTTTGGGATGGGATGAACAAAGAAAGTTTATTATGGTTTTTTCATTTGGAAAAATTGGAACATCAATGGGCGTGACTTGTTCCCAATCAATGAGTTTGAGATGTACCAAAGGAAATGGATCATTAGGATGAGTAAGGTCACTAGCTGTAAGGGTCAAGATGCGATCGTTAACATCATCATAGGGGAGATCTAAGATGTTATCCTCCTATGGATAATCTATTTCACTTTAATCGAATCGGTCTCACTTGAGTCATGATCACTTTGTAGAACATAATCGAGAGGATGCCTTGAGCTTTCCCCTTGTAAGAATGCGGGTGAGAATATGACGTCCACCCTTTTCTCTGAAATGAAAGTATCGTCAGAGAAGTCATCCCATTCATATTAATTGGAGTCAGTGTAAGAATTGTTTGCTTGAATTCTTAGAATTGATTCAGCTAACTCCTCATTGGATGGACTTTGTTCTACTTCTTCCTTAGTATCTTCACCATATCCTAACCTAGTCTTATCTTTTGGGTGCATTGTTTTTAGTTGGACAGGTTCAACAATACCCTCTTTCCTTTGACCTATAGGGCCATTTACTTCATAACCCATTTGTTGCATGATAGCATAACCTTTCCCATATTGTTTTGTGGGTAACTGAATATGTTGTACGGATTCTTCTTCATCTTTATAGAGCCAATAAAAAATATCTATATCTTCTACTTCGATTTCTTTGATAAATATCCCATTAAACTTGGTGATGGGAGCTGAAGTTGAGGCTAAAGTTGTTGTTGCCTATTGTATGGATGTTGAGGGTTGAACATGGGATCTTGGGGATAGGGGTAGATTAGAGAGATAAAGAATATTCTCCCACCCCATTATCTTTCAATTTCAGCTTGGTGCCAAAATTAATTATCATTTCACTTTCTTGTTCTTTGTATTTGGAAGTAGAGATGGCCAAGGCCTCTCTATTATGTGGGATGAGTGTGTCCTAAGTTTCTCTTAGGTTAGAACAAGTTTGACTCCTAACATGATCAATGGGTATTGTTACTTCATGTCCATCATATGGAAACTTCAAGCATTGATGATAAATAGACAGAACAACTTGCATGTCATGGATCCATGGATGACCCAATAGTATATTATAGGTTAGATCCTGATTGAGAACTTGACAAAAGGTATTCTTCACAACAGGTCCCACTCTGATTGGTAGCATGATGAGGCCTTTGGAAGTCCTTTCTTCATCATCATATACCTTGATTGTAATCTTTCTTCATGGATCTATGGATTCTTCAGAATATCCCAAAGCAAGGACCAATTTTAAAGTAAAAATGTTTAATCCAACTCTCCCATCTATTAGGACACGTCTAATGTGGGCTTTGTGAACCATAACTTCTAAATAGAGTGATGAATTATGTGGATGGGTTATGGATGAATCATATTTTTTAGAAAAAGATAAACATGTGTAGGAGGACAAGTGTCCCACCATGGCTTGAAATTTATTGATATCCAGATCAGGAGATATAGTTGTATCAACAAGTGCCTTTTCAAGAATGTCTTTATGGGCCGACGATAACTTTAAAAGTTCCAAGATAGAAATTTTGGCTGATGTTTTTCGCAGTTGATCAACCAAATTGTATTGGTTTGGAGGGGGAATTGTGGCTTTAGATGAGCTTCCTTTGATAATGATTTTGGCTTGTCCCCTTGTCGTAGCATTGACCTCTTGATATTCTTGCTTACCTTTGATTCAGATAACGTTGATTTGAGGATCATCAGTATAAATATGATTGATGATGACATCATGGATATAATTAACCTTCTTGCCTTTATCACTCAAAGATTCCCCCTTTTGATAATTAGGGAATGGATTCTTGAATGCTTGATGGTCATTATTGACATTATGTCCCTCAACCGAGATGGTATGGTTATCAATCAAATCCTAAACAATATTCTTCAACCCTTGAAAATTGTTTATCTTATGACCTTTGCACCTATGATAATAACAGAAATGTGAGTCATTCCACGATGGTGGTTTAACCTGAGGCTCATAGTCTCTTTGTGGTGGCAATGTAATAGCATTTTGATTTAATAACTCTTTGAGAATGGATTCCAAAGATTGGCCCAAGGGAGTAAAGCTCCGTCGATTTAAATAATATGAAGATCTAGACATATTTGAATTTTGATTATTGCCAAAATTATTTCTGCGATTGTTGGTTGTGTTTCCTTGATTGGAAATATTGCCTTGGGTGCTAGAATTTCTAGTATTATTGCTACGTTGAACACCTAACACATTAAAGATGGTAGGCTTCATATTTATGTTGTTAGCACCTACTACCCCATCATTCACAACATTTTTATTTCGGGTCCAAAATCGTGACTTGTCATTGTTGCGACTATGGTTGTTGTTGTTGTATGAATTTGAACCTTCTTTATCAATTTTTAGAACTCCACGCTTGATCAAAGCACCTTCGATAATAATCGTGTTTTCAATCAATTTTTCAAATGATTGAGGACAATGAAGGTTCAGTCTGTAACTCATTTCTTGATTCAAACTATCAATAAAGATCTCCATCTTTTCTTTTTCAGGAACAGGACGGGAGTATCTAGCAAACACCCTTCTCCACCTTTGCAAAAATGTGGTGAAAGATTCCCCTACTTTTTGTTTTACTTTACAAAGATCAAGCATGGTTATCTGGTGTTGGATGTTGTAGGAGTATTGCAATATAAACTTGTTTATTAACTCCTCAAAGGTTTTGATGGGGGGAGTGATTTTTGAAAGCCACTCCATGGATTGTCCACCCAGACTTCACGGAAACAATCACATTAAGTAGGTATCTTCATGAGAAAATTCTAAGCTCATATTTTGGAAATCCCTCACATGCTCAATGGGGTTAGTTTTCCCATTATACCTATCAAATTTAGGGATTTCACAATGTTTTGGAAAAGGAATCATTCGAAGACTCCTATCAAATGGATAAGGGCATATGTCATCCAAAACATACTTCTTCATTGTACCCCCTTGCATCTCTTTTATTTGTCCTTGTAATTCCCTTATCTGTTGAGTAAGGGCACCAAAATCATTGAGAGGAATTTCAAGATCCTCTTTAATGCCTTATGTGTCAAAATCAGTAGGTAACTTAGCTCCCTAATTAGCTAATGAAAGGAAATATCTTTCCTTGTTTCGTTCTAAAATCCTTTCCATAAGAGTATGGAATTGGGGATCCTGTTTTGCCTCTTGGAGCTTTTCTTCTATTATCTCTTAAGTATTTGAACTATGCCAAGGAATTTCTTCCCTCTCACTATTATCACCCATTCCACTTACTATGTTTTCGTCTTTCTTTATGTGCTTTTGAGATCTCATGACAGCAAGCATAAATGTTAATCAAATTCTACTAACCTTGATCAAAGGGATGAAATAGTGCAATGGTGATGGATACGAAAGTCAGGATAGAATGAAGATTCTATAAATTAAAAGATTTTTAATCTTTAGCTCGTGATTCCCTGATTGAAAGGATGAAAATCTTGTTTGCGGGAATTAAAACAAGATAAAAAATAAAGATGATTTTGCACTTTGCGAGGTTTGATCAAAGCTTCGTAAAAAAAGATTTGATGGATGCCTAATGTGCTTGAGCTCTCTATTACAAAATTTGGTTGGGTTGAGTAGCGTAAGTAATTGCAGGATGGGGGATATAAGAAGAATAAATACGCTGACTGTGGTTGTGCCTTTTAGAAAGGGCTCTTCTTTGAAAGAAATCTCTTGAGTACAAAGGTTCTACAGCATAATCGTCAGTGAAACCTCTAATATAGTCGTGATATCGGTGAATAAAGGTTTTGTGTTCAAGCATGACCTTTTGACTTTGGTATAGAAATTTTATCTTCTTCAATATCTTCTTATAACTGAGAGACTTTTTGGGCTTTCTAATCTTTCTTTCTAGAGACTTTTTAGCAAAGGTTGTAGAATTCCAAACTCTGAGCATGGAAAAGACTAGACTGATAAGACTTAAATTTTGAAATTCAGAAAATTACCTAGGCTCGACAAATAGATGCGCCAAAACAGAGACTGAATGTGCCAAAAAAGAATTCCTATGCACCAAAATAGTTACTGGATGCGTTGAAACAAAGCACAAATGTGTCAAAACAAAGCATAGATGCGTCGAAATAGATCACAGATGCGTCGAAATAGAGCATAAATGCATCGAAACAAAGCATAGATGCATCGAAACAAAGCATAGGTGCACCAACATAGAGCATAGATGTGCTGAAACAAAGCACAAGTGCGCTGAAACAGAGCACAAATGCGTCGAAATAGAGCACAAATGCACCGAAATAGAGCAGTAATGCGCTGAAACAGACCCGGGCTGCACTAAAATATCTACTAGACCTCTAAGACAGACATATTTGAACACTTTTGATATTTTTGGATGATCTTAATCTGATTTAAGTGTGAAAAACACAACATAGAGAAGCAGACAGTTTGTTTTGTTAATCCTAAAATCTAAACAAAGAGTGTATGTTCTTTGAGATTTTCATAGGTTTTGCACAAGATAAGCAATTCAGTCAAACTCACTCTTAATTTGTCAAATAGGTCATCATAATAACCATAGCCCACAACTTAAAATCATGTTGAATCACACAGCCATGTCACCCCCTAGAGGGCGCCTATGTTTTTGTCTTTTCTAGGTGCATACTCAAAGTGACGGAAGTGGATACCGAATCCCTTGAGCAAAAACTATGTGGTGACTATATGGTGAGTGTATTGGGGGAAGATTCTTCCCTCCCCGTGCACCATGATTAAGATGATGTTTGGATATTGACTCGACTGGCTTTCTACACTATGGTTCGTAGTCAAGGTTTTCATTCCGCACAGCAATAGATAAACTCCCTCAGGAGACCTCCCAATATTTAGAACAAAGACTTTGGGGATGGTTATCTCTACACACTGTTGTCGAATTGCGGACTTTCCCTAAATTCACTTTTGATTATAGTGGGTTGGAAAACCTGGCTTTGGTTGTTCCCACTTAGGTCATTCCCATAGGGTGAGTACTTTTTCCCGCTATGATAGGCCTTCTAAAGGATGTAAGAAATTATAAAAATTCCATTAAAATGAAAAGGCAGTTTGGTATTTTGGTCACCCAGTTAAGGGGAGAGCATAGACCTACTGCCACAAACAAAGCAAACAATGTTCTTTTTATAGCACCAAATGACAATGACTTAATCTAAGCGAAGATTTTGCTTCACAATAGGCATGGAGTTCATTTTAATTGAAAAATAGCATGTGGTGACTATCCTAGGGTTGATATATTCCAAATTTTAGATTTCTATCCTAGGATTGGTTTATTTCTTTAAAAATTGAAAAATAATAATTTTGTTTGCGGATGGTGTAGGAATCAAAATTTATGTTTTACAAATTTCCTGCGTGTGTTGGGACAGATCCCCAGATGCGCCAAAATAGCTATTGGATGCACTAAAAGATCACCATGGGATGCGCCGAAATAATCTCTGAATGCGCTGAAATAGACCCGAGATGCGCTGAAATAGTTTTCGGATGCGCCAAAACGGGTCAAGGATGCGCTGAAATAGGAACGGGATGCGCCAAAGTGCAACTCCAGTCCATCACCTATCAGAAAAATCTACAAATAAAAGATTAAAACAGGGGGATGCCCCACGGTGGGTGCCAAAAATGTGTGTTGGAATAAGTGAACTAATTAAATAGCAAATTAACACACCGATAAGACATTATATTAAAGAAATCTAAATTAGAAAGCATAAATGCAAACTCAAATAGCTTCTTCAAAGTCATCCCATCGTCCTCTATCTCCAAGGATTTGATTAAAGGTACTAGCTCTCAGGTTTGTAAGCAGCAGCTTGTTGAAATGACAACTTAGGAGAACAAGATTGATTTAAAAATGCATGTGCATGACTAAAAGATTAAGCTATGGAATTGAAATGCTATGATGCTAAAATGTATGATAAAACGGAAATGTAACTATAATAACTACGCATGAAAATCTAGAATTCGAGGTCCTTTTCAACTCACAAGAGGGCTGTGTTTATAGATTTTTGAAGGCAAGAATCCAATTGGCCAGGATCAACAGTTGAGTTCAAACCTGTTAAGATGAACGGTGAGAGATGGAGAATTTGAAAAGAAGATGGAATTTCAAGAGATAGATGGAAGATTAAGAGACAAATAAAAGGTGTGTCCATAATTAAAATAGATAATATTTAATTATGTGTGAGAAATGAAAAGATTTTTAATTAAATATTTAAAATATTTAATTATTGAGAAGAGTGAAGAATTTAGAAAGTGTTTTAATTAAATATTGAAAGTATTTAATTAAGTGTGAAATGAAGAATATAATTTAAATTTAGAATTTAAACTTGCAATAATTAATGTAAATAAATTGTGAAATCTATTTAATTAATTAAGAAGAAGATAGCATTAACTAAATAAACTTATTTATTTAATTAAACTAGAAGAATTGGAAAATGAACAATATAAATACATAATTAAATTTATTTATATGTAGATGACTTAAGAATTTTAATTAAATAATTCATATTTAATTAATTAACAGGTTTGGTTAACCGTGACCATTTTTAGATGTGTACAGTAAGTCTTGTATCCTAGTATGCACTGATTATGTAACTAAATAGGTGGAATTCAAGGCCATGAGACATGCCAAAGATAAAAAAAAGTTACAAAATTTCTTTATGAATAAATTTTGCAACTTTGTTATCTCTTGCATGTTTTATGGCCTCTCACATGATATGGAGTGCCAAGAGAAATAGTAACTGATCAAGGAGCTCAATTTACCTCAACACTTATTAAAACACTAGTCAATGAATATAACATAAAGCACATAAATTCTACTCTTTATCATCCTTAGGCCAATGGACAAGTTGAGGTGACCAACAGAGAAATTGAAACCATTTTAAGCAAAATAGTGGCTATTCACATAAAGGATTGGGCAAACAGATTATCAGAAGCAGATTAAGCCTACAAAACCACCTAGAAAACTACTACAGGCTTCACTCCATTTGAGATACTCTATGGGAATAAAAATATGATTCCCATTGAATTCGAGCACAAAACACTTAGAATTGCAGTAGACTGAGGGATGAATATTTTTGAGGCATAAAAAGAAAGAATCATGCAACTGAGTTGTTTAGATGAGATGAGGAAGACAACCTTGCACCACACTGAAGTCGTGCAAAATCAATAAATCAAATAGCATGAAAAATTTATCAAAGAGAAGAAATTTTAGCCAGGTGACTGGGCATTGCTTTATATCTCACGATATCAGGACAATTTAGGAAAATTGCAGACAAGGTGGCTAGAACCATATGAAGTTGTTGAGATCTTTCCCAGTGGAGTTTTTTAGCTCACCACCATTGACCTTGTTAGATTCAAGTTACTATTCAATGGTCATCGTCTCAAATTGTATCACAAGCCAGCTTCCAAAGAAGAGTTCCTATAGCAATTCATCCAACCTGCAACACCTAAGCTTCCTGCAGGCGAAGGCAGTGGACCTAGTGTCCCTTCGTCTAGCTAATTAAGGTACGTACTTGTCATAATAAAGCCTTCTCTTTTGTAGAAGTCCATTTCTTCACACATCTACCCATTTTCCCATCTATATCACCTTTCTCTCTCTTTCATCGCTTCATTCCACCTCACATCATTCCATTTCATTGCAATGTATCCTCCACAAATTCAGGTATATGCGCATTAATTTATCTCTTAATTATCTTTTTAGTGCATTCATTTAATCATTATACGATTATTATGGATATTCACATAATTTTCATACCCCCTATCAAATCACTTCTACCATCCTACATGTGTGTACACATGTCCAAATTTAGGTTGGGGGGAAAGGAAAGATGTAGGTACATTGCCCACATGTCAGTCCATGATTTTTCTACGTTAGTAAATATAGTTGAGCTTATTTAAAATTTGAAATGAGGGATGGCTCGCATCTGTGATGTGACACTAAATTACCACCGCCATTTTTTTCATCATAACACCTTTTTATTACCCCATCTTTTCCATTATTGACCCCATAATAATCTCAAATTGTAAAAGAAGAAAAAAAAAAAATTCAGTCGACATTGGTGCAAGACACTTTTAGCTAACAAGTGTTGCAGAAAGGAATTTGTTTTTAGGCAGAGAAGGAATTTTTCAAAGTGATAGTGATTGTAAAAATGGGAGGCAGACTAATTAAAAATGAGCCTTCAGCTCATGATACCTTATTGCAGGATGCACAATGCTTGCTTGAATTTAGAAACTGTGGTTGGTTGGACTACTTCCTAAAGCAAGATGATTTCGATGAAGGTATTGTACTAGAGTTCACCCAAACATTTTCAGAGGGAAAATCCACAATAAAAGGACTGCAGGTTGTGGCAACTGAAAAGATAATTGTAAAAGTTACAAGGTTACCTACTAATGGTGAGAATTCCCCTATTTCTATAGACACCAAGCTAGCAAGGGCCATATTAACAATGTGTGGTGACCCTCCAATTGGTATAGGAAAGCAGGGTGCCAAAAGAAAATCTCTTCTCGAGCCATGGAAGCAGGTAGCCATCTACATTATTAGGTACCTCACTTGTGAAGGTCGATTATAAAACTTGCATTCAATGCAATTCAAACTTCTGAGTCACATGAGGCACGAAAGAAGGATGAATGTGCCTAGCGTATTATACAACCTTCTCACCATCATGGCGGATGAAACTCAAAAAAGTAGGGATAACTCTATCTCACACCCTTACCTCCTTAAATTTTTGGTTGAAAAATCTTTCCATGATATAGCACCTGAGATGACCTGGGAGGAATTTGTAAATGTTAATCAATTTAGACCTCAGTAGCTGCAATCTAGGGCTTTACCTCAACCACGCAGGTCTAGTAGGAGATTAAGCATGGTTGAAGCTACCCTTGGTGCTTCAACCTTTGGTTCTAGCTCTATTATGAATCCTCCTACAACAAAAGGGGCCATAGACATTATTTCTTTTGAAATAGGGCACTTTGACAAATAAATCTTCATCGAACTTTGATGATGATGTTCCACTTGAAACCCTAGTAAGAACTAGGGCACAAAAGAAAGAGGCAGAGGAAGGAAAAGGAAAATTCAAAACATAGCCTATGAAAAAAGAGGTGTCGAGTCCCAAGAAGAGAAAGGCTGACACTATTCATCTTGCAGCGAAAAGAAAATGTGAGAGCCCTCTTAAGAAATCAAAACCATTTGTTTATATGCATTCATGGGGAAACCCTAAGTGTGGAATGACATCACATAAGAAAATAGAAGCCTCAATGAGGTAGGAAAATTTCAAAGAAAAGGATGTATTCGAAGAGGCAACAAATGTGACCTTGGCGGATCTTGTTGCCATTACAGAGGAAGTTGAAATTCAAGAGCATGAGGAAAATCCAAAGTTCCTGCAACAACTACAGGAACAAGAACAAGAGGCCATGCAACAAGAAGTGGGAGAATTAATTGTACCTCCACAATCTAAGCCAATAAGATAGCCTAAATCTATGCAAATAGTGTTATATGGGGTGCAGCTAATAACAAAAACATTGGTATGTATTCATAATCCTCCTAATTTTACAGTGCATACAACAATTTTAAATTTATGGAAAGAGATACAAAGGTGAGACGGAGAATAGAAAAAGGAAAAGTGAAGATTGAAAAAGGAAATTCAAGAGAGGGATGAAATTATTGAAGATAAGAATGAGGAGATTTCCTCTCTAAAAGAGAGGGTGGGAAGAATTGCAACCTTGGTGCCATAGATTATAGAATGTAGAACCCCTCCAAGATTTTATGCTCTACACCTGAATGAAAAATATCTCTCTTTTTAGCTGTCAATACACATCTCAAGTTTTAATCCCTCAATTGAGACCCCCACTAAATTTTTCAATGCTTATAGGATTGCCTCCCTTGAAATGAAGAATTTTTTATGTGAATTTTATTTACATAATTTTTCTATATCTCAAAACCAAGACTGGAACCCACTACTGTATGTTTGAGATATCCAACTAAGAGCATTCATGTCTTGGGTGAAAAATGAGATTAGCTGGGAAGAACAATATAATTCTTGTAGGAGGAGGGAGTCCAATATCCCTTTGGCCATTAGAGAAGAATCAAGAAACCCCAAGGATATTTATAGAGACTAGAATAGAATGATTTTCAGTCCTTGTTATGGTAACAAAATTATGCCTTGGATTGAGGTAGTTTATAGTGAATAGGAGGTAAAGACAACAACAAAAGAGGACACCATGAAAGGATATCTATCACAGAGATGAAACACTTTAACTGATGAGCTAAAATAGGTTGAACCTCATTCCATCCAGAACTATCATGCAACAATAAAGAGGATTGAAAGGTACATTCAACTTGGGAGAGCAAAGGGCCAAGAGTGGCTTCCGTTGACTTTTCAACCACCTATCCTCTTGTGGCCTATTCCAAATTTCAGATTCTACCGCTATGACATTGTTGAAGAAAAAAAAGATGGAAAAGACTTGACAAAATGGGAGGATTCTACTGGGACCCTAACTCGCACTCAGTAGACACTGATATTGGACAACTATCAGTTGTAGATTTTAGAGCCTTGACCAGATAGAAAAATAGTTCTTCCCTTGCTGAAGGACCAACAAGAGGTTAAGTTGGGGGGAGTGATGAGCCTAGTTTTTTGTCCAAATTTGGGTAGAATCTATAGTTTATTTGTTAAAGTTGACATGGACTTTGATATTAAATGTTTATATTTTCATATTATTTCCCTCAAACCATAGACATTGGGTTTAATTCCATTTGTGCCAGTTTTAATGATATTAGCCTATTATGTGGACTATCTATATTAATTTTTCATGTGGTTAATGAATGTTCTTTAAGGTGGTTATAGATGTGAAATTATTATGCATACTAGCATTGCCCTGCAGACATACTTAAGGATGCTAATTTGAGAAATGCAACCGCTAGCTAGTCATGCAGAGGAATCATTCAAAGTTCAACTGAAGGATGACGACAGATATTCCCCATGTCAGATGCATGTAACCACCTAGTATTGATCTTTCATGAGGTTGAGCAGTTGTGAGCATTACTACAGTTAGACTTGCATGTCTGATCGGATTCTCTGCATGTGTATCCACCCTTTCATTCTTTTCTCTGCTTTCCCTAAATGGCATCCTCCTAGTTAGTCAGAGTTGACTACTCTATTTAGTTGGTAGGATAAATAAGGTTCGGATTCTCCTTCTTCGGAGTTCAAAGATTGTCGATTTGTTGAGTTACTGATGTTGTATTTGATCATATACTAAGCATTTCCAGACATGCTACTCTTCTATAATTTCATTTTCAAATGAATAAGATGAAGTTTTGAGTTGAGTAATTGAGTTTAAATTAGTTTTAGAGGATACTCATCCAAGGGGGCCCACTTGGTGAGTAATTCGTCATTTATTTTAGTTAAATTAGTTATTAGTTTTTGTTTAGTACTTAGTTTAGAATTTGGCATTGACTATTCTTGCAGCCACTAGAATTCCATTATGTGACTATTCCTGTAGCCAAAGAAGACAGAGTAATCCCCTATTTATTGTTCATATTTTCATTCCTATCATGCATGATCAACTTAGTTTAATTATTGAGTGATGTTCAAAATTTACTTTGTCCTTTCCATGCAATTTACTTCCAGTATTGAATCTTTCTTAGCTATAGAATGAAGATGAATACTTTGAAGTTCCTAATGCACAAAATGTGCTGACCCATTTTAAGTTCACATCCTTGGGTTGAAAATTTAAATGTACCTTCATGATGATTAAAATGGCTATTCATATTAGATGTCCAATCTCTGAATCACAATTGTATAGGCTTAGTTATTAAAATCATTGTAGGAGGCGGACACCAAAAACATATCAGAATATGGAGCCCTCACATCGACATCAAACTAGAAGTCGAGTGGAAGATCAGAGAGCTACAAGTCTATGGTGATTCCCAGTTGATCTTTAACCAAGTGAATGATGATTATCAAACCAACGATGATAAATTAGTGTTGTACAAGAGAATGATTGATTATTTCAAAAAAATATTTTGTTGAGATTAAATTTGAATAGATTCTAAGGGAAAATAACAAAGAAGTTGATGCCATGGCAACAATTTCTTCTCTTTTGTAAATCCCAAAAAATCAAATTCGATATGAGTTCATGGTGGAAAAAGTGTTTAACCCTGCCTATGACAACCCAAAATCCCAAGTTATATGCCACCTGGTTGATCCTGAATCCTCTACCTATGGAAAGATCTATGCCTATTTGAAAGATAATACCTTTCCACCCGATCTTTCCCGAAATCAGAAGCGTAACTTTATTCATCAATCCACACGCCATACCTTGATAGCCAATGTGCTTTATCGAAGAGGTCTTGATAATACTCTCCTTTGTTGTCTTGAACTTGATGAATCAGACTTGGCTTTATGTGAGGTTCATGTCAGTATCTGTGGAACTCATTCAAGTGGAGTTACCCTAGCTAAGAAACTCCTATGTTTGGGGTAGTAATGACCAACTATGGAGATGGAGTCCTACCAATTGGTCAAGAAATGTGAAAAAATTCATATCCATGGTAATCTTATCCATGCTCTAGCCTAGGATTTGGAACCATTTACCTCAACATGGCCCTTTTGTCAGTGGGGATTGGATCTTGTAGGAAAAATTCATTCATCATCATCCAATGGACACAAGTTATCATTATAGCCACATAATATTTCATAAAGTGGGTTGAAGCTATCCCTCTAATCAACATCACTAGGAAGAAGATTTCCTCATTCATCCTGAATTGCATCATTTTCTTATATGGTATTCCTCAATCCAGTGTCATAGACAATGGTAGGCCTTTTGAAAAATTAGGATGTGCAAGAACTTTGTCACAGATTCCATATTCAACATTGATTCTCCATGCCTTATTATCCTCAAGGAAATAGTCAATTGAAAGCAACAAACAAGACTATCTTGAGAATTCTTAAGAAAACCATCAATGAGGCTAGAAAGGATTGGTATATTCATTTGAATCTTGTTTTATGGGCGTATCAAACAACTGTTTGCACCCCAATAGGTGCCACACTATATTCCCTTGTATATAGAGAAGAATCCATTCTACCTATTGAGTTTGAGATACCTTCACTTCAGGTGTCTCTGAAGGGAATCATATCAGAAGAGGACTACAGAGTTTCTAGGCTACAGGAGTTAGAACTATTGGATGAACGTCACGAGCTTGTCATGGATCACTTAAAAGCATATCAATAAAGGATTTCACATTGTTACAATCACAAAGTCAAGCCCATAACCTTTCAATTTGGAGATTTGGTCCTGAAGGAGAATCCCCGCAATCAGCAGGATAGAGAAAAAAAAGGCAAGTTTGAACCTAACTAGTTAGGCCCTTTTGTTGTAATATCAGTCTATGGATCAGGAGCCCATCAATTGTCTACACTTTAAGGAAATTTGTTTGAAGAACCCATCAATAGTGTTCATCTCAAAAGGTTCTATTCCTAAACTAGTTATTGCATCGAAAGGCAAAAAATCATAAAAAGTCTTGGAAAAATCATAAAAGTCAGAAAAAGTCATGAAAAAATCATTAAAATCAGGAAAAGGTCCTAAAAAATAATAAAAATCAGAAAAAGTTTTGAAAAAATAATTAAAATCAGAAAATGTCTTAAAAAAATGGTCACCTTGATGAAAACCTAGCAAACAAGTGTCTTGGTGACACCAAAAAGAAGAAGAGAAAAACAATAACAAAAAACAAAAAATGAGAATACAAAAAAAAATTAAAAAATGAGAAAATATTTAAAAAAACAAAAAATAAGAAAATATAAAAAAAGAAAGTGAAAAATCAAAACAATCATTATCTTGATGAAAACCTGGCAAACAAGCGTCTTGATAACAATAAAAGAATCATAAAATTTGAAAAAGTGCAATAAAAATAAGTGGTGAAAACCTAGCAATAGGTGCTACTTGTGATTGGATCTGCTCTTCCATCTATTTGGACCATGTACTGACCATCCTCTTTTTTCCATCACTATGCCCGATCAACGAAGAACCTCATATGCTTACAGGGCATTGCATTGTTGTCTCATCATGGCTTGGTCATTGTACATACTTCATAATAAATGGTTGGTCTCTCACTGGGGGAAAAACCTTGAACTCGTTGGGGAAAATTGCTTTGGGCTTAAATCAATAGACAAACAACAGTTAGATGACACAAGTAAACACAAAAATCAAGACAAAAACACAACACTGAACATTTATCAAAACATAAACATCAAAACATCTAGAATCAATAACATCAATAAAAAAAAATCTAAATGGATGATATTTTTCTGAATCATGGTTTAATCATTTCAACATGAATGTTTGATTTTTCCATCTTGATTTTCTTATCACCTCTCTGGAGCAACTCGATGATGTTTGAAACTAGAGGAGCTATGATCGAGAATGATATTTTTTTATCTGTTGTTTGTGAGGTAATCATTACTTCTGTGCAATTTTTTGTGGAACATGCTCTACAAAGTATCATTGATGACATTCATAATTTTCAAAGGAACATGATTGACTCTTGTCTATTTACACAAGAAATTCACAGGTCATTTGGATCTCATTATACCTAGATTCTTGTGTTAACTTGCAACATCAAAAATCATGGAAGCGGTACTCAAGTCATCATGGTCTAATTATACCATCGATGCTTGTATTCACTTTCAATAGAATAAATGCTCAATGATGATACAAAGCACAACACATCGATTAACGGAATGTCAACATTGCATATTAGATCTTCATTGCTTAAGTTAGATTTCATTCATATTGGATTTGCTCCTATATTTATGGGTTTTCTAGATCTAGAATGATTTCCAAATGATGGTATCTCTATCATGAATGGATTGAGTACTTTTGACATTAACAAAAACCATAGAATTCATCACATTCATATTTCATAATAAAAGTCCATTTTAATTTACCATATGAATCATCATAGGAACATATGAATCATTACAGCATGCATCATCATCATCACATCATTATTACATACATACATGATCATATCATAAACATTCTAAAGCATCATATAGATATCATATAAGCATCATAACATAGAAATTAAATGCTTCCATCATAAGGTCATATAGGCACAAATGTCTCTAATCATCATCATCACATATCATATAATCTCAAAAATCATAATGTCAAGAGTAGAATTAAGTCCAAATATGTGAGGAGATACAATATCCAAAAATGGAAAAAATAGTGATGTCCAAAATTGGTGTATATAAAATATCTCAAAAATGCAGTATCAAAATGATGGAGCTATGACATGCTCCCCCCTGATGCTATTGGCCCTGTCCCTCCACCGGTTGTACCTGATGGTCCTACACCTGTGTTCTTGGGATGTGGTTGGCTAACTCCCCTGCTGGTGGTCCTCGAGTGATTTCATCCACTCATGGACTATGCATAGCTCACTCACCTCTCTGGCCTCATGATATTTACCCCTATAATACTCGGTCTCCCTGGCCGAGTGTCATATCTCTCTAATGTAATCAAAATTGGTAGTGCCCTCTTCAACCCTCTGAAGCCTCTCTATAATGGACTTAGCCTACTCAATCCATTATCTCTGGGTGTTTCTCTCAATCATTAGGCTAGAAATCTATCCCTGCATCTGTGTTTGTGCTTGGGTTTGTACCTGCAATAATTCCTACACCTGAGCCAACTGGCCCTACAACGTCTGAATCTGAACTTGTAATGCATTAAACTATATCTGTTGTTACTGTGAGGGTAGTCTAATATGCACATGCTATTGTGATTAAAAAATCAAGGATCACCTCTTTTGAGGCACTCTGAAATCATGCACATCTATCATAGGACCTCCATTAACACCACCATCTCCTCCTCCACCATAACCTCATCCACCCTCCTCACCATTTCCGTTATCCCCATCATTGCTACTACTCTCTACTGCCTTTTCCTCCTCCTCCTCATCCCCTCCATCCCTCCACCTCTATCTCTGTGTTGGCTCATCATCTAACAATGGCATGGGCTCATCAGGATTAGTAATCTATGGGAACAGGTGTAGATATCAGTACTGCACGTACTCCTCTGAAATCAGAGCCTAAATAATCTCAAGGAGCACATCCTAGATGATCACCTATAGACCTTGGCACTTTTTCATGGCTACATCATAAGATGGAAAGGGACCCTGCTCTGGTACATCATAGCATTGCCGAGCATAATGGGCTACCCCTTGTGGCATGCCCTATACCCTGTCATACTATCTTAGAACCCTGCTCAGTAAAAATATCTCAATCATAAAATGGGTCCTCCCAATCAGGTACATCGAGGAACACAAATATGACATCTCTATACCATCCTTTGGCCACCTCTCACAATCAAGGTATGACTACCATATCACTACCTCCAGGTCATCAAAAAGTCTCTACCAGTATTCCACTTTTCCTAGATTAGGCTGGACAACTAGACCTATATAAGCATGCACATATGGTCTCGCTATTGGCCTCTATCTATTGGCAACTATACACATGACAACTATGTGCTCCCACACCTAGATCTGTAATAATGTCACTCCTACTGATAGGCTAGCTCCCCTCAAATATACAACCTAATGCAAATCATGATACAAGTGTACGAGCATGTAGAGTCCCCACATGTATTTAGTGCCCTACATGATCATGCTCTCTAAAATAGGTCTCCATCCAATCGAGAGTCCCTTTGACCTGCAATCAGGACAAAGGAACCCGCCAATGAATCTAGCTAATACGCAAGGCAATGTAGCATATGCATCGACCACCTCCCTTCATGGGTTCTCGTAACCACAAATTTGGTTGTCATAAAAAACTCTTCGTAGTGCCTTGTTCCCACCTTGCTCTGTCTAATCATAAATAACCATCTCCCTAATAACTAGAATCCTCATAATCTTGTATACATCCTCAGGTGTGACTGTCATCTCACCAGTGGGCAAATGGAAGGTATTATGTTAACTGTGCCATCGCTCAACTAGCGCGGTCAAAATCCCCTTATTGATATGATGTTGGGGCATGTTGATCAACAAAGTCAATTTGCATCTCCCAATCACATTCAGATCAGCCTGATCCAAATGTGGCACTAAATCCCATGTTCTTGGGAAGAACTCTCGAATCTATAAAATTGACCCAACCTCCTATCATCATAACACATCATAAAATCAATAAATAAATCAATCAATCAAAATCAGCATATCAATCAACCTATCAATCTAATTGACTCTGATGAGATTTTGATTGCATCTTGTGAGCATCTATCATTGATCCTCACCTATCATGAGGTCAATTATCATCAATCTATCATTGATCCTCACCTATCATGAGGTCAATTATCACAATCCTATCATTGAATCTCACCTATCATGATATCAATCATTATCGACTCTATCAACATCATCACTCATCATCAAATCAAAAGTTGACGAGATCAAAAAATCATCGAAAATAGGGGTTAAATAAAAAATTCAGAATTTTTTCATCTATGCACTAAAACAGCCTATCAAAGTGCCAAAAACATGGATGCACTAGAGAAATTCACCAATCCACTAGAACATGGTTTCTATGCGCCAAACTACCAAATGCACCATTAAATTTCATCAATGCACCATTTCTATTTGCCAATTTGATCTATGTGCTAAATTCATAATTGGATGCACTAAAAAAGCACCTTATGCGCTAATCTACCACATGCTCTATAACATCTAACCAATGTGCCACATTATCTTATCTAAGTGCTAAAAAATTATATGCACTAAATCCCCAATTGTATGTGCTAAATTCCTAATCCTAAGTGCTAAACTACCCAATGTGCTAGAACAACCCACCGATGCGCTTCATTGGTGACTATATGAGCCAAAACATTTTTCTCTGAATTTTAAATGTGAATTAAAAGTGGGAAATTAAATTTCAAATTATGAGGAGGTTTCTAGTGGTATGTATCGGTGGGTTGTAGGCTATCAGGTAGTAGTGCCATCACATGCACTCGAATCGATGCATCTGAGTAGGGATCACCATTATGCTCAAATATAATATGTGGCTCAATCACTCTCAAGTTTTCAAAAGTTAAATGCACAAATGAATTATCTTTTTCACTCCTAATCACTTTTTAAAGGTTGTTAAGTGGGATTTTTGTGTGGTTTATTTTTATTTTTCAAAGGGGATTAATTCAACAGCTCATCGCTTGGTGCATCTTACATTATTTTTTGGGAGATAAATCATTTCGATGTCATTCAAATTTGAAATCATCATAAAATCTTCAAAAAATCATCAAAAATTCAAAAATTCAAAAAAATCTTAAAAATTCCAAAAATCATTGATTTATCTCCCGAGGGGGCATATATTCGTTATCACCTGAAAATCAACTTTTGGGGCATATGACAAATTTTTTTCGTTAGTATTAGCAGAAATTTTTTCTTTGAAGCAACGTGTAAACACATTACTTCAAAGAGGGGCAAAATGTATACACCTAAAATTGGTCAAGGCAATTTATTAATTAAATACAAGTTATTTAATTAATGTGCTTCTCTTATTCATCTACCTATAAATAAATATTAAATTTGTTTATATGGTTCATGCTTTCTCATTTCTACCATTTCGAATCACATTCTTCTAATTTAATTAAATAAACAAATTTCTAAAATTTTCTTTATTTGATTAATAGTTTTTTTACAAAATTTTAATTCTTGAATTTGAATTTTGGCACATTTCTACAACTTCTTGCCACATTGACAAGTGTTGCATGAATTTAATTATTTCTAATTTCTAAATTGGAAATATCCCCAAAAAATTTGGAACAAACTAAGACACTTGGATTCTCCATTTCATGGATTCCTCCCCACACTTGGCAAGGTGTCCTTTTAAAGGGAACGTCTTACATGATTCTCTCCAACTTCCTCTTCCTCCACCATCCATCTTTCCTGATGAGATCCTCACCATCAATTGTTGCCACATCATTTGATTCTGTGAAAAAACTATAAATATAAGGCCATTCTACAACAAAAGGGATCCCAATCTCGTGCAAACTTACTATGCAAACATCTTGAGAGAAATTTGATTGATAAAGAGCATTTTAGTTTTGAGAAAGTTGTATTTCATAAGCATTCTAGTTTAGAATTATGTCTTGAATCCATAGTTACAATTTCATATCATTTTAACTTTCTTGCAGCATTTGAATCATAGTTTTAACACCACACCTATCATCATTTGCAGCATTATCATGCATTTCATTATCATGTAAGGCTTAGTTCTTTGCCTCTTGTAGCTTTCCATTCTTCAATTTGACATTCCAACAATTGTAGTGTTTGAACAAATATTTGAGAGCCAAATGATTAAAGCAAATCTTTGAAGATAGGAGATGATGGAACAAATTCAGGGAGTTTAATTTTCTTTTAATTATATTAGTTTACATTTGAGTTCTCTATTGTAATACATTTTATTGATTGTGTGGTTCTTATTACTTTGCATATTTTACACTTACTCCACACAAGAGTCTCTTTCCAAATTTAACATAGGGAACTATTGCCTTGATTCTCTTGATTGCCACACAATGGACCTTGTGGGATGAAAATAAATTGATACATAGACATTCAAGTTTGGAAAGGCTCAAACAAGAAAGTGCGGATGTGGTAAAAATAATCAAATCTAAGAAAGATAAAATAAAATTGGACCTCACATGTGCTTGATCCCATGATTTCCTACAAATTCAAAGTTCCCGAATCAAATTGTCATAAACAGCTTAGTTCAAAAGATCGCGAGGAGCATCTTTCAATAATTTATGAAGTTAGAGAAATATTGGTTTATACCTTTTACAAACATGCTTCAAATAACAATCCCAATTTGTACTCATTTTAGGAGGGAAAATTTCTCAAAATTAACACATTTTGTTTCACTATTTCCGCTACTTTTTTTTCATTTTATGTGTTTCTAGGATAAATCGACATTGAAGAAGTCAAGCAGTGACACAATTGTTGTAGCATTGCTATATAGCGATGCTATCCCTATTTCCAAAATGAAATGTTGTCTGGTTTCCTTTGACACTGACGGGTCAAATTCCAAATCACAACATTGGTGAATAGTGATGCCTTCATCGTCTTTGTTTTCTCCATAGAGTGATGCCCATTCACTAGAGCGACGCTAGAAATGCCAAATAGTGGTGCTTTCATGAGAAGCAATGTTGGGTCTAGGTAAAAATCTATTTTCAAATTTATTTCAACATGTGATTTAATGTTCTGATTTCTTTTCACCTTTGACTTCTTTTGTGGTTGTGTTTTCTATAGTCTAACCAACTTTTGTAGGGTTTTGGTGACAAAGAAGGAGGAAACAAGGAAAAAGCATCTTATGGTATTTTCCATTTGATGATTGTAAAAAAGTGTTTATTAACACTTTGGGGATATTTATGATCCCATTTTTGGACATTATTACCTTCAGTTTTAGGACTCAACTACATTTCATTTGGGTTTTACAAAGAACACACAAAAGCTTTCATCTTTCTCAAAGTTGGTTAAAAAGAACCTTAAAAACTTACTAGCATTTCTATTTTTGTTAAAATTGAACAAATAATTTTCACACTCAAATTTGGTGCTATAAAAAGAATCTATTGCTTTTGAGGATTAAAAAGAACTTGTGCTTACTTTGTTTTTTGTAATCTTCTTTAAAAACTAATACCATTCGAATGCGTATGCACTTCTCTCACACATCACGATGATCTTGAGAATTAAAATCATTCTAGTGACATTAGGTTGTCTAAAAGATTGCCTCCACACTTCAAATTTGGATTTTAAAATTGAACAAAAACGTGAGTGTGAAGAAAAGGCATTGTGTGTGCTCCTACCTAAATGTGTTAGGTGGTCAAACTACAAATGCACTTCTTTGCTATTGTTTACCGTTAGAGAGCTTGTCTTGGTGGGAAAAATTACTAACCCCAAGAGAATAACTCAAACCGGTAATGAGCTAAATACAAAGCTACTCCCAACCAGTATATAAATTTGAATGTTGACGAAATCTCAACATTATAGAACTTCCTACGGACGAGCAAGTGATACTCTTTATTGGGTTTATCTTACCTCTTATGTGTCCTTCTAAATGGGTGCCTTGATTATGAACCAATTTGTGTAGAAGCCAAAATCCTTATCTATTTGTTGGTGTCAAGAGGTTAGACCTCTGAAGCCACCCCACGTACTTATGGTTCAAAGTATAGATGAAGAGTTTTCCGTGGGAGATTCATGAGCACTCAAAGCTTGGCTGACCTGAGAAAGGGGGATCTAGTTTGGTCAAGATTTTAATCATCCGCTTTGAATAAGCACAACTGGAGAAATCCAAGTGAGAATCCAGAAAATATTTCCTTTTCTATCCTAGGGTTGGGCATTGATATGGAATCAAAAAACTTTTCTTGGATCTAAAACATTGGAAAACAAACATTCAACAAATCATCAGAATTTCAAACCATTTGGGAAGAACAAATACCTTTGAAAATTCCACGTGTTATTGCTTGTCCCTAGGGGTTCTTATCCTTAGAAGGCTTCTAAACATTTGGACCCACATCTTAATTTGTCTCTTCCCAAATTTAACATAAGGAACTATTGCCTCGATTCTCTTGATTGCCACAAAATAGAACTTTTGGGATGAAAATAAATTCAGACATAGACATTCATGTTTGGAAAGGCTAAAACAAGAAAGTGTGGATGTGGTAAAAAGAATCAAATCTAAGCAAGATAAAAGACAATTGGACCTCACATTTGCTTGATCCCATGATTTCCCACAAATTCAATGTTCCGAAATCAAATCATCATCAACACCTTAGTCCAAAATCTCGCAAGGAGTGTCTTTCAAGACTTTACGAAGATAGAAAAATATTGGTTTATAACTTTCACATATGTGCTTCAAAGAACAATCCCAATTTATACTCATTCTATTATTGTCAAAATCCAAGTCTTTTTCAACATTTTAAGTTTCTCACATAGTAAGTAAATCATGTTCTTCAACACCAAGGTCTTGTAAAAGAAGTCTCTCTAGGTTCAATCTAGGATCAAAGTCAACACTCTTATCCATCCTCCAAACATAAATAAAAATCCCATCTCACAAAAAACCCTTAGAATCTTGGAAAAAAAGATCATTCATGCTAGACTCTTGGTAATCCTTCAAAAATACAAAATCATCTAGTTTGATTAAGTGTGTTTGGATGAATCCTTCTTCATACACTTAGTTAAATTATCACTTTGTGGAAATTTTTTATTCCAAGATAACATCCAACATCTTGGGTTTTATGAGTTCATTATTTAAAATCTAAATCAAATCCAAAATGAAATCAAAAATCCAAAAAACCAAAAATCTAGTATCCTTCCAAGGTTCTTAAGAATTTAGTCCTTCATGCCATCCATCTTTCATTTATCCCATCATCATTTGATCCTTAAAACTTAGATTTTTCTTCTTTGTACCTAAATTTTACACCAACCTAAGGGGTTAGAGGTTCACCTCATATTACTAAAAATTGATCCTTATTTTATGGTTCAAACTAGATCTCAACACAAGAGAAACATGGAGAAAAAAAAAGAGACATCCACTTCAAGTGACTTGAGTCAAACATCACCTAAATTTAACCCCATCAGATCTAGTAATCCCCCACCTAATCTTACTCAACAACCACAAGATCCTCAAGAGGGAGGTTGCCAAGTGGAGGACATTACCAACAACCCCCTAGGAATGACTCAAGACAAAATCATAGAGATGGTCGAAAATCTTGAAACCCATAATATTGTCAATACAATGATGAGACTCAATCTATCACAATACATGCTAGCATTAGTAGAGGAAGGGGCTAAACTCCCTTCTGATTATGATTTAAGCACTATTGTGGAATCACCTCTTGGGACTATGCCACCAGTATCATTCACATCATCATTCCAAAATATCATTCAACCCATCCCGCAACCAATATCATCTCATGCTCCAAGCCAACCCATAACTACCAAGGGGATTTCATTGCTTCGTGCTCTTCAAACACACCCCCTTGTAAGTAATCAAAACTTGGACACAAATATCATCTTGCAAGACCCAAAGCATTCATATTTTCCACTTGTCTTCTATGATACCAACAATGCATCCACCTTCTCCGCAACACCAACATACTCTCTTGAGACAAAATTCTCTCTTTTGATGGTATCGCAAGGACAAGGGGGAATCTTTGATCCTTCGTCATCACTTTCTCAAGGAAACCTTCCACCACTTCACTCACTGATATCGACATCCACATCAATCCAAGGTCTAGGGAAACCCCCTTTACCTAACATACCAATCCAAAATCAATCAAATTAGAACAATCCTCCAATCATGAATCAAATCAATGTACCAAATACTCCAAGCATGCCACTGACATTGCAACACTAGGTGGCACCAATCCAAACATCCCAAGCAATCATCATGCCATTTACAACATCCCAAATTCCCCAAAAGATGGTCTCTCAAGGACCCAACACGTCAACCATATCCTCCACCACATAACCCATGGTCATCACTCAAACAAATCAACAACCTCCTCAACAAAACCTATCTCACACCATTCTGAATCCTCCACCTCTACCACCAAATCCAATACAACATTATGTTGCACACAACCCAACAAGTCCAAGCCCAATAAGCCACGCAAGCTACACAAAAAGCATAGGCACAAAAATCCCAATGGGTCACCCAGGCGCAAGCACAAGCACTATTATAATAGCAACAAGCCCAACAAGTCACACAAGTCACACAAGTCGCCTAATCTACACAAACCGTACAAGTTGCTCAAGTTGCACAAGCACAAGCCCAACCGTAGGTCCAAGCTCATTATCAAGCATAGAAATATCAAGCACAAGCCCTATTACAACAACATGCTTACCAACAATATTTTTAGCAATACCAATCCCAACAATAGGCAGCCACATAGTAAGCCGAACAACAAGCCTAGCAGTAGGCATTGTTGGCACAACAACAGCAACAAGACCAACAAAAAGATTTGTTGGCACAACAAAAACTACAAGCGTATCAAAAAGTATTAGGTACATAGAAAAGTCTACAAAAATCCCCCACGAATGCACCACCAAATTTGTAAGTCACCCCACCAATCATTCAAGCCACAACATCCACATTCATTCCACCTCTTGATCCACAAAATGATTTGTCTGCTCAAATCAAAAAGCTCTTACAACAAGTGTTGTACATCCAATATGGGAAAACCACAAAACCACAAGGGAATTTATTCCCTTATCCATTTTACAAAAGCATTGTGATGAAGCCGTTCCTACAAGGTTTTGAGATACCAAGATTCAGTAAGTACTATGGGACCAGAAATGTTGAAGATCACATTAGAGAATTCCACATGCACTATATGGAAGTTTCCTATGAAGAATCTTATCTAATGAGTCTATTTCCCAAAATTCTAGCTGGCCCATCCATGGAATTGTTCTCCCGCCTTCCTCCCAGGATCAAAAAGTTCCAAGAAATTGTGAACGTATTCATACAAAATTACTCATTTAATATAGGCATGGATGTAAGATTGGAAGAGTTTTCCAACCTAAAGAAAAACAAGGGAGATACATTTTCATCCTTCTTGCAATGGTGGTGATCCAAGGCTAATAGGAACAAGTGGGCTATGTCAGAAGAACAACAAGTTGAAACAATTATCTCAAATCTTGAAGGGACCCTAGCCTTCCATATCAAAATGTAGTGCATCACCACCTATGATCAACTCATCCCCAAATCTCTTAACATTGAAAGATCCCTCATTTCACAAGTGGGGACACCCACTTATCAAGACAATCATTCATCAACAAGCTACAATGACAAACCTCAAACCAGGCGAAAAACAAAATTGTTACCAATGATGGTGTTGTTGATGCAAAGGTTGTAATTAGTGCTCCAAAACCAAACACACAACAAAAAATATACCAACAACCTCAAAAAACCACCCAAAACACCCCGTGACCCAATGCATCTCAATAGAAAAACAACATACAAACAATCAACAATGTTAATGATCAAGGTGGACCATCCACAAGAAATAGATATCCCCCCAAGAAAAAGTACACACCGCTTGATAAATCGGTTGAATCTATCATGTAAGGACTCATTGAATCCAACATCATCATGCTCACAATCATTGAAAATTACCAAAAGCCTCAAGTTAAACCACCATGGTATAAAGAGAATCACCTTTGAGATTTTCATAAGATAAAGGGCAGATGACAGCCGGTTGCATGAGACTCAAGAATCTGATCCAAGATCTTATTGATGACAAGACTATCACCATCAAGTAACCAACTAGAAATAAGGACCTCAAGATATACATGAATCTGATGCCGAATCACAATAAAGAAAACAAAAATGGCAAAGGAAAAAAGTATGGCAATGTCAACCACATCTATGACCATCTTTTCACATCTTTAGATAAATGGATAGGTGTTTTCCATATCCTAGGGTCCAAATCCGAGTGTGGAGTCACCACATGAGGTGGTAAAATCAATATCCCAAGACCATCCATGCAAGCTAGAGCACCCCCTGCAAACTCAAAATCAGTTTCCAATAGTTATAATGTCTTGGAACAACTAAAGAAGACCCCCACTAGATCTCCATAATAGAATTGCTGAAAATCTTGTCGGCCCATAGGGAAATCCTAGAAAAGGCATTAGCTACATCTTTCGTACCCACAAATCCTAATGAAAACTAGTTCCAAGCTATGGCTGGACACATCACCACGTCACATATCCTTACATTTTCTGAACAAGATCTTCCAACCCAACCATCTCATAACCATGTGCTTCATCTCAAATTTTTTCGTCCATAGAAAATAAAGTCAAAAGGTTCTTGGTGGATGGAGGTGCGGGTTTGAACATTTGTTCTCTCAAGCTAATAAAGAATCTAGGATTTCTGGAAGATATGATTGAAAAGGGAAAAGGAATCACAATACGAGCTTATGATGATCAAGAAAGAGTGTCTCAAGGAACCATCCAACTTCTTATCCAAGTAGGACCGACCATCATGGATACTACTTGCCAAGTCCTTGATCTTGACCTCCCTTTTAACATTCTTCTAGGGCACCCATGGATCCATGGGATGAAAGCTATTGCATCCACATTTTACCAATGTGTTAAATTCCCCTATGAAAATCAAGAGGTCACAATTCATGGTGACCTAGAACCCTTTCCTTATTATGAGAACCTAGAAGCCAAGTATTACAAAATCGCACAAGTTCCCAAGAATGATGAAGACCCTACGACCCCATATGTAGATCCATCCACCATAGCCTCCACTTCTGGGATAAAGACACCTGCCATTCCTAACACTTCTTATATCAAATCCATTATCCAAGATAATAGATGAGGAGACTAGAAGATGAAGAAAAGCGCCTTTGTAATAGGAGAGTTACCTCAATCTCCTAGGTCCCATGGACATCCACATCCAAGTAACACACCATCTCAAACATTCAAAGAAGACCCCTCTAGATTCAAAAGTTGGGGAGAACTAGGTTGAGAAGTGGTAGATGAAAAGGATATATCAAGTCTCCTATACCAAGATGAAAGACCTATACTAGCTCTTCTAATGGACGATGATAACAAAGGGCTTCAATTAATGCTTGGAATGGGTTAGAACAAGAATGAGAGTCTCGAGAAAAATAACAACGATCGATTAGAACCCATTTTTGTTGAGAAGCGCATGAAGAATCTTGGCCTCGGATGTACCCCTCCGAAGATAACCATACGTGGCAGAAGTCCCCCTATTAAAATAGTCAAGGCTCCTCCTCGGTTACCAATACCCACAAGTCTACCCATAGACAACTATACCTTCGATATAACTGATGTATGTAGTAGTGATGAGAATTCCCTCACTGACTTACCCATGTTATTTGAGGATTCTTCCTTGTTCATGATTTACACTGTCTTTTGAGTCCAACAAGCAAACCTATAAAATAAAGCTAGTTTATTTCCTAGCTAATTGACTATGACTAATGAGGGCCACCATTTTTGGACACATTCAAAAATGATGAAGCTCTCTCAGAATTCATGGGACTCAGGGATAACATACCATGTGGACACCACAAGGTAGTATTTGACATCGAGCTAGATACTCATGCATACTACTGGGAAACGATTGAATCCCTCAGTCGCAAAAGTGTAAATTTAAGAGTAATCTCTAGGTCTTTAAGTGAAATCCACATTGTAGCATTTTCTAACTCAAAAATAGTTAAAAAAAAAGATGCATCTAATGGTGAAAATGTCTCTAAGGCATCAAAGGATGAGGGATTCAATCTCCCCCTAGTGTTATTCATCAAGAGAAATCAGCAGTAGTGATATAGAAGTGTAACCGCATTAACCTAGCGACTGAGGAGATGTCACACATAACCTTCTATGCAGAATCTCTTTTAACTAAAGAATAGGAACTCCTAGCTACATTTATGAGCAAAAGAAAGGTAAAATTTGCATGGACCTACACCGACATGTTAGGACTCGATCCAGAAGTGGTGGTTCATCATCTTGCAGTGTATCCAGAGGTGAAGCCAGTGAAGTAGAAACTAAGGAAGATGGATTCACATATCACATTGTTAGTCAAACTCGAGTTGAAGAAACTCCTAAATGTTGGCTTCATAAGACCCATCAATTATCCTGAATGGGTTTCAAACTTAGTACCAGTCACAAAGCCCACTGGGGGCATACGAATCTGTACTAACTTCTGAGACCTAAACAAAGTGTGCCAAAAGGATGATTTTCCCCTTCCAAACATTGACATGATCGTAGATCAAATAGCAAGGCATGAGATGTTGTCACTAATGGATGGGTTCTCAAGGTACAATCAGATAATGATAGTGAAAGAGGATCAGCATAAGACAACCTTTACCTGTCCATGGGGTACATACTACTAGAACATGATGTTTTTTGGGTTGAAGAATGTTGGAGCCACCTATCAAAGGGCATGACACTCATTTTTCATGATATGATTCATAATTCTATAGAGGACTATGTGGATGGCATACTGGCCAACTCAAGCAAGCAATATGATCACAGATTGGACGAATACAAGGTAAGGCTCAACCCTAAGAAATATTTCTTCGGGGTACAATGAGGAAAGCTTATTGGGTATATAGTTTCAATGAGAGGGATCGAGATAGACCCAACCAAAGTCAAAGAAATTCTTGAAATGGAGTGCCAAATACATTGAAACAGTTAAGGGGTTTACAAGGAAGACTCCAATCCATCTGTAGGTTCATCGCGCAAATAGAAAAGAAGGCTATCCCATATTCTTATCTAATCTAAATGGGGGTAGCATACAAATGGGATGATAAGTATGACCAAGATTTCAAAAAAATCAAAGAATAGTTGTTGACGCCACCAGTACTCATGCCACCAATTCATAATAAGTCATTAATCTTGTACATATCGGCAATAGCAGCAACACTTGGAGCTTTATTAGCAAAAAATGACTAGATGGGGAAGGAGAGAGCCATATACTATATCAGTTGAACCATGGTAGGGCATGAGTTAAATTATACATCCATTGAAAAGGCTTGCCTAGTAGAAGTGTTTTCCTCACAAAAGTTCAAGCACTACATTCTAGCACATCAAATCAAACTCATCACCAAAATACACCCCCTCAAGTATTGACTTTCCAAAGAAACACTCACAGGACATATGGCTAAGTGGGTCATGACCCTCTCATAATACGACATTAAATATGTGGAAAGAAAATTTATCAAGGGACAAGTGATTGCAAATCAATTAGAAAAAGCACCCATCTATTCAGAGAACCCATTTATATCAAAATTCCCAGACATATCTATGTTCAACCTCAATGTTGCAGATCATTGGAAGGTTTATTTTGATGGGTCGTATACACAACATGGATCAGGAGTGGGTGTTTTCTTCATCACACCGCAAGGGGATTGCATTCCTAAATCCTATAAGTTATCTTTTCCCTGCACTAACAAAATTACCGAATATGAAGCCCTTGTGATCAAACTAAGAATAGCAGTGCAATGGCATATCATAGCTCTTAAATTTTATGGAGACTCTTAGCTAATCATCAACCAAAACAATAATGAGTATGAAACAAATGATGACAAGTTGACTCCATACAAGAAACTAGTGGAAGACCTCAAAGAATTCTTCATTGATATCATGTTTGAGAGAATACCAAGGGAAAACAATAGAGCAATAGACACCATGGCAACAATTGGATCATTGCTAGATATCCCATGCAATCTCCTGAAACATGAGTTCTTGGTAGAGCAGCTTCTCATACCAACTTTCGAGGTACCAAAGTCCAAATTTTTGTGTGAAATTGTTGGTTCTGATAACCTGTGGTATCATGACATATACACATACCTAAGAATAGGATTCCTCTCATTCGATATCACCCTGAACCTTAAAAGAGTCTTTTTCAAGAAGTCATCATGCCTTGTTATCATAGGATACACCCTATACCGTAGGATGCCTAAACACTAAGGAAGCCTTGATTGATTTAACAAAGGTATATGATGGAATTTGTGGTTCACATTTGAGTGGTATGACCTTGGCCAAGAAGCTACTAAGAACAGGGTACTATTGGCCGACGATGGAAAGGGAAGCTCATGAATATGTTAAAAGGTGCTTGCAATGTCAACATCATGGGGACCTCATCCATGCACCAGCTAAGGAGCTTCATCTAATTGTAACGCCTTGGTCCTTCTCACAATGGGGGCTCGATCTCATTGGAAAAAGCACCCCCACCTCATCTAATGGACATAATTTCATTATCAGTACAATAGAGTACTTCACAAAGTGGGTAGAGGCCATACCTATGACCTATATCACTAGAAATCAGATTGCAAAGTTCATCTTGAATTATATCATATCCCGCTATGGTGTCCCACAAGCCATTATCTCATATAATGGGACACCTTTCAAAAACTAGGATTTCCAAGACCTATGCCAAAAATTCAATATCCGACATCACTTCTCTACTCCATACTACCCCTAGGGTAACAACCAAGTTGAGGCTACAAATAAAACCATCCTAATAATCCTCAAAAAGATAGTCAATGAGGCTGGCCATGAATGGAACTTGTAGTTAAATCCTGCCCTATGGGCTTACCAAACAAGTATCCACACACTAACTGGTGCAACCCCATTTCCCTGGCCTACAGATCAAAATCCATTCTCCCCATTGAGATCAAGCTCCCATTCTTGAGGATATCATCGCAAAACCTCATAACAAATGAAGAAAATTGGGTGTCATGATTGAACGAGCTGGAACTATTGGATGAGTGGCACATGGATGTTCTAAACCACCTACAAGTCTACTAAAACCATATGAAGAGGAGCTAAAACAAGAAGATAAGGAACCGGTCATTTCAATTCAATGAGCTTGTGATGAAAGAAAATTAGAAAAATGTGTTGAATCCAGATAGCAAGGGCAACTTTGAACCCAACTGGTTGGGACCTTTTATTGTCACCATGAGCTACAAGTCAGAGGTATATCAACTATCAACACCTAAGGACAAGCCTCTATAGAAGCCCATCAATAGCTCCCACCTCAAAAAATTTTATGCCTAAGTTTCCAAGTATAAATCCAAAAAATAAAAATAAAAATAAATAAATAAATAAAATCAGGAAAAGGATTGAAAATAGTAAAAATAAAAATTGTCCTCTAGTGAAAAACACTTCGGTGGCATTGTGGGCAAGTACCTTGGTGAAAAATTGGTAAAAAGGTACCATGTGTAAATAATCACTTTCCATCCACTAGGATCTCTACAGTTTGTTCTACATCATTCATCCATTGCATTCCATTGATCCTTCCATCCATCCATCCATGTTTGCGTCATAGCTTGATCCTGTGTTTGTATCATTATCTACCCTAGAACTACTTGGCACATTCCTAAGATTAGTTTGTCTTGCCTATATCAGATTAGTCTATCTCATCATGTTGGGGGCATGTTCTTTTACCTTCATTGGATTGGATTCATGTATATTATTGATATCTTCCTTAAAATCAAAAAATAAAAAAAAATTCATAAAATCCTTCAAATAATCCAAAAAACATCTTAATCATATCAAAATCCAAAACAATAGGTCAAAAATCAAAAAAATAAAAGATAGAGTTTTCATGTCGAACTATGTCATCTCTAAGCTTGAATGTAGGCAAGGCCAATCATTGATTGGCCCCCAAGACACCCTAGGTCAATCCTTTAGGAGTCTGTCATTATAAACCGGTAGTATATTTGTTCATATCTCATTAATAAACGAATCTATGTCAATCAAACTACGTGGTCTCTGCATGTATAACATAGGCAAGGCTAACCTTTGATCAACTCTTGAGGCCCCTAGGATAGGTCTTTAGGTTAGGTCCTTGGTCAAAATCTTGGGAAAAACCAAAAAAATTGGAAAATTGGAAAATCAAAACATTTGTAAAACATCTCAAAATACCAAAAACACTAAAAAAAAAGTGTACCTGACCCATTTCAACATTGACTCGTAATAAAAATTCGCTCATAATAAATCAATCATCACTTTCATCCTTTGACAAAGTGATCAGAAGCAAGCTCAACAATCAAGAGTGTGTTCTCAAACATCAGGATCTTAAGTCTAGGTCAGTAGGTAAACAAATTGGTCAACTCTAAGTATCAAAGGCCTATCATCTAGTCAATCTCACCATCATCTGATAACATCATTTCCTAGGATGAATCCTTTCTACAATGGACATCAATATCAAGCATCACCGTAGTTTAGTCTTGGCTAGTGGTATGAAGAACATTAGCTTGTTTATTTACTTGATCTTTTATTTTTTATTTATCTTAGTGTGCCCATTCCAATGACCTCTTGATGATTTCTATCAAAAAAATTTAGAGAGAAAGGAATGGGGCGTTGATCTTTATCTTTTTTCTGATGTGCTTGTTGTATATGCTTGTAATATAATCTTGGTGAATACTTCCTTATTTAGGTGTGTATGGTGGGTGTTTTGGACAACTTGTTGACTATCACATTGTTAGGTTTTTCCTTTCTATGTTTTGGTCCAAGATGTTTGAAATATCTAAAATACATCCTAGTAAGGTTTATGTATGTCAGGTGTGAACAAGAATACTCCTATTTGATTGTCAAGTCAAAGTCCATCACACTAGGTACAATGCCATCCTAGTTCTTTATACCTTGATGCATCGTATCTATGTGTGTTATCAAACATAAGGAAAGTAAGTCCTTTACTTCCCTAATATCTAATAAGAAAAACATCATCATCCTTCATCATTATCTCTAATAAAGTCTCGATGAATCATAGACTTGTTGGATCCTCCTCTCATCATCATATTTCTTCTTTCTTCTCTCTGCACTAACATGGTATCATGACAGTTAACCAAAAAAACATTCATCTTGCATCCATAGGCAATCGTTGCATCTCATCATTGCATTTTACATTATCATTTTAAGGTATGAAGAATAATAAATATTTGTTATTCTGAGTATTTTTGAATCGTTGCATCTCATCATTGCATTTTACATTATCATTTTATGGTACAAAGAATAATAGAGATTTGTTATTTTGAGTATTTTAAAATTGTTGCATCTCATCACTGGATTTTACATTGTCATTTTAAGTTACAAGGAATGATAGAGGTTTTTTATTCTAAGTATCTTTAATCATTACATATCATAATCATTTGTGTACCATAGCATTCACATCATTGCAAATCATAAATCATTACATATCATATAATAAATCATTACACATCATTATCATTACATATCATAATCATTATATATCACTTCATTTCATATCACATCATTGTAAATCATAAATTATGGCTTATCATCATAACCATTATATCACTGTATTCACATCCATATAATCATATATCATCATCATAAAACGTGCATGGAAAAAGATACAAAAAAAATTGCATTGGCATATCATAACATTACTTACATCTCATAATCACATAATCCATTTTGCATTATCATTTAGGACATAATATAGATTTATTATTCTAAGATTATTAGAATTCATTTACATAACCATTTTCATCCATACATCCATATACTCATACATCATTGTAAAAAGTGCATAGAAAATATTAAATGCATCCATAAACATTTGCATCCATGAACATCTGCATATCGTAATCATCCATCACATCAAGCATAAATAAAGTAAACACATCATCACGAATCAAACTCATGTATATATATCAAAAAAGCATAATTTTCATGATACAAAATTAGACTGAAATGTATGTACATCAATCATGATACAAGGAAAAGCCTAAGAGTGTATGTCAAAAAGTGGCTAGCCTTGATGGTTGCTTTCCTCTCTTTCCTGCCTCTTTGGTTGATCCTCTACCTGCTGAATTGTTGTCTATTGTGAATAATATAGTTGTCTTAGGATTACAGGCATTACCTAATGGTAATGAAATCCATAATATTCAACCTACCTCATGCCTCACGGTACATCTAAACCAACACTGTCCTTCCCTAAGATGTGGTGACCATGATCTCCAACTGCTACCTATAGTCCACCTCTTGAGCCAGCTGTAACTCTAATGCCTACCTCTGCTACCTCTAATGGTCTCTCTTAGTGTTCAAGGCATGTACCTTCTATCAAGCTTGATCTCTCTCTAATTTAATGGCATGTACCTTCTGACGGGCCTAGTCTCGCTCACCTATGACCACCTATATCTGTGCATGCAGGCCCTATACCTGCACTTGTAACTGCTATACCTATGGATCCTGTGGCAGAGGTGGCTACTATGGTGGTTGGTGAGGCTGATCTTTTTGAGCTTGATGTGGCTAATGTGGTGGTTGCTTCTGATCTATTTGTCCATCTTTGGGTGGTGCCCCTAGATCCTATCCCCCTACCCCCACCTGTCCTTTCTAGGTAGTCCTCCCCTTAGGTCTCCCCCATGGAAGTGTTGTCGTTGGATCCATAAGTTGTATTGGAGGCCTAAAAAACTTTGCATATGCTTGTGTGACCCCTAGATCCACCAGTCCCTGTCCATAGGCCCATGGCCTAGCAACCAAATTTCTGAAAGAATCTACTACCTTGGCCGCTGGGGTCATCTGCCCCCATGTCATCTCCTGAGCTGATCTTGTAAAAATGGTAGTATACCCATCCATCGACCTATCCTAAACCTTTCCAAACTAACAAGCCACCCTATTTGGCAGATATTTCTCTATAATAGTATGCTCTCATCCCTGTATCAATCCAGTCTAACGGGCATAGAACAATTGTTGAACATCATCATACCATGCGAGTATCTATAGCCATGGCCTCTAGGTGAATGATGCCAAATCATTTATAATACGACGCTGATAAGGGAGACCAAGTTGACTTGTATGCTGTAGGTTGATCCCACCCCCATATCTCTTGACCATAGGATCATCTGGCTCTGTGTCCACCAAGCTGACAATCGGTCAGAGCACGACAATGTGCTCCCAAGCCCAAATATGTAACAGCATCACCCCTATGCCAATCACATGACCATCACAGTATGTAAAATCATGAAAATTCCAAGAAAATAAGGTCCTCTATCTCAACATACTCGCCCAGGTCAAACCCCATCCTGTGCTAAAACATCACCCCTATCGGTTTGTAGCCACTAGCCCTGATACAATGGTTGCAATGATCAATCTAAAGACTAGCAACCGACCCATATAAAACTCTAGATCAATCTGACCCTCAGTCAGAACTAGGTCCTCATACCCTTCCAAGCCTATTTAAGCATGAAAATTAGAGTTTTTTGCCTCAATTTAGCCATCAAACTAGGGTTTTATCCCCTCAACACCTTTTTTCTTGACCGAGGCTCGTTTCACATCTTTTTTTCAAATTTTGGTATATTTTTGGCATCTTGGAGCCTTTCTGGCCCCTTCAAACAACTTGTCACCTTTTTTTTAGATCTTCCCCCAAAATCCAAATTTTTGTCCGATCTCTCGAGGGGGAAGTATACCAGCATATTTCTTCTCACTGGGGCAACAGTGGGGCATCTTAAAAAATTAGATTTTTTTAAATTTCAATCTTGCTAGTGTTATTCTTTGAACCAACACGTAGTAGGTACATTGCTTCAAAGAGGGGCAAAATGTAGACACTCAAAATATCCTAATTGATATCGTGCACTTGATCCTAATTTACTAACATTGATTCTTCCTCAATCACTTCCCCACTAACAAATTAATTGAATAATCTTTATTTAATTAATTTTCCCTAAATCTGATAATTAACTTTATCAAATTATTTCATCACATCCTAATGTTCCTCTTTTAATTAAATAAATCAATTTTATTTAATTAAATCATAATGTTCCTTTTTTAATTAAATAGATCAACTTTATTTAATTAAATCCTAATGTGTCTCTTTTAATGAAATAAATCAACTTTATTTAATTAAATCCTAATGGCCCTCTTTTAATTAAATAAATCAACTTTATTTAATTAAATCCTAATATTCTCTCATATGATTTAAATAAACCCAAATATTTAAATCATGTGTCACAAATCAACTAATTCCATCTAAGTTAATTAATACTAAATTAATTAACTCCTAACACTATACCCCATTCCTCTAGCTTTTGACTCCACCCTAAGGTAAGTCAACCTTGGTCAAGTTGCACATGTAAATCAATTTATTTGATTTACTAATTACCTATTTTCATTCAAAAAAGTAGCATATTCTTGGAATATTCCACCCACTTGACTTTTCCCTCCAAAGGACTTTGTCCTCTTTCTTGAGCCACCTTGGCATTAAACGGTCTTACATGTCCTCTTCTTACACAAGCCACCTTGGCTTTAAATGGTTCCTACACCTCCTCTTACACAAGTTAGCTTGGCTTTAAATGGAATCTTACACATTCTCTTATACAAGCCACCTTGGATTTAAATGGAATCTTACACATCTTCTTACACAAGCCACCTCAACATTTATTCTTCTTACACATCACATCTTCCAAAATGTGCTCACACATGTGTGAGCACATCTCCTCAAGATTCATTAGCATGTTGACAAGTGGCATTATGCTATAGGTCTATTCTTTAATCCCACATTCATCAATCTTCTTCATTCTTCAATCCTTGGCTTCTATAAATAGAGGCATCATTCTCATAATTTGGATCCATCAACTAAGAGCACAATTACTATAGCCATTTGAGTTCATGGCATTTCATATTTTCATCCATTTTAGCAAGATTATAGCCATTTTCATACTTTTCTCATCAAATCCATCATCAAACTTATCAAGGGGTTAGGAAAGGGCTTCGTTCCACATCAAAGGAGCACTAATCCCCCTATGGGATTCTGGTTTGAGCATTTAGAATAGGAGTTAATTGATAGTTTACTTGATATTCTATTATGTTTTCAATGTTCTTGTGTTCAAATGAATTACATAGGGAATGCTTAGTCTTAGTTGTTTCTTGACTAAGGATCACTTGTTTGTTCATGTTTGAGTAGGTATATAAGGAGAATTCACACAATAATATCCATATGAGCTCAAAGACAAGCTCATTAAATAATTACAAATTACAAATTAAATACACCAAGAGGGGTGTTACAAATCATCTATTTCAATGATACATTAACAAGTTTATATTAGTAATTACATTCATGAAATAGAGTTACAATTTACAAATTGGATAAATAAGCCATACAAAAATGATATATGAAGTACATCCATAGAAAATAAAACCTCTGATCCTCATCCGCCTTGACACCACTGGTCTTCTAATGTTGAGGCCAAGAGTGTGATTAAGGAACCTTTTCTGCCTAACCACGAAGCACACAACTTCCCCGAGTTTCTCCCTAACTTGAAGAAATCCCCGACCCTACACAAGGAGCCTAGAAACTTGGAACAATAAAATGGGAAGGAACTCTCGATGCATGCCTATTTCCTAAATGCATTCCTATACTAGAAAAAAATATTTCTTGCAAGCAGGATATGGCAGAGACATATATAACATAAAATTTCTAGGCTTTAAATCCATCTATTTCAATGGTTCATGAGCTTGGCCAAGCATTAAAACAAAAAGGGTAGTTTATGAAAAGGCTAAACTATTGTCTCTGTATGCCCACATTCAACATCCTAACCCAGAAGCTTCTCATAGAAAGAAATAAATATTCCATAGTTCATACAATTTGCACAAGTTCATTCATTTACTCATTCAAACATTCATTCAAGAAAACCTTCTTATATTCCCAAGTTCACTTTAAGAAAATCATTCACTAGACATAAATGATACATCTAGTTTTGCATTTCTCAAGGGTTTGGTTTAGTTAATCTTCTATCATTTCAATGGATATAGCAACTTCAAACATGGCATAATTTTCTATTGTTAACAAGGTATTCAATTCACCATTTGTAACTTAATTGATACAATCTAAAAAACATAACAAGTTTGTAAATAATGAAAGAATTAGATCCAAGTAGAAGTATATTCATTTAAAGAGGAGAAATAAACAATTACATAGTTATCCAAATTTTAGAAATAAACAAGTGGATACAAGGTTATATCATTTTAAAATAGAAAGTTTAATCATTTAAATCAAATCTATATCCACTATTCCATTCATAATAAATATTCACTTTCAAACTTAATGGTAATCATTTATATATATTTTTATATAAATATATGTATATGTGTGTGTGTGTGTGTGTGTGTGTGTGTGTGTGTGTGTGTGTGTGTGTGTGTGTGTGTGTGTGTGTGTGTGTGTGTGTGTGTTTATTTGTTAAAAAAAAGTATGTACAAAAGATTATATCTACAGCTGAAACGACTTTATTCTATCTTAGTCAAACAAAGTAATATATATAGGTCTGATATATATTATGAATATATATATATATTTATTTATTTATATGTATATATTTATTTACTTTTTCAGAATTTTACTTTTGCCAAGTTATAAATTATGCATTCATTTAAAATTCTACAATGCTCTAATTCTTAGCATTCATCATATAATGAACATAATTAAATAAATAATATGATTGAAAATTTTATCAACCACATTTAAATCAAATACACACAGTGGTTCTATGTATATATATATACATATGTGTATATACATATATATACTTCTATATATATAATTATTTTCTCAAAGTCAAAACCCATAATCGAAGGGCAGAGCAATATTGACTTAGAAATCGGCTGGTTCTATAGCTAGCGACCCACCCATGGAGGGGACATTGCCTATGGAGGGTGTTGCCTCCATAGCGCAACCTCTCCCCAATGGGGGGCATGGCTGTAAAAGGCCTCCCTTCCTTTATTTTAAATTTAAACATTGTTCCCCCATTACTTGGGGTTTCACCAACTGTATTCAGATTTCAAATTCTTGTCTAGAAATATATATATAGAAGAATAATAATAATATTGATATTATATACTTACATATATGTAAATGTATAATATTATTAGCTACAGATTTTAATTTCAATCAGAAACTTATAGTAACAGGTGAAAATTCACCTTAAATATTAGACATATATTTATATAAATATGCATATATTTATATAAATATGCATATATATATATATATATATATATATATATATATATATATATATATATATATATATATATATATTAAACAATAGGTAAAATACAGATTTGCAAAGTGAAGAGGATGAATCATGTACGGATATTTAATCTTTGCAACAATAATGCACAATTTTGTAATTAATTTCTATTTAAAAAGGTTTCCAAAAGAGAAGGAATTATTTCCATAAGCAATCATCAAGTTTTCACTGTGAAACCAAAATGCATTGAAAAAAGAATTCAAAAACCCAGAAAGCACTTTCCACTTGAATTTCTTCTTGTTGTTTCCTTTCTTTCCCTCATTCCGGCTTGTTGGAAATCCATTGTTGAAGACTTTCTTCTTTTCTCTTGAATTCCTTTCTTCTCTTCTCTCCCCATTTTAATTTACTGAGCTTCAGAAAAACCCCTTCCCGACAACCATTTTCAATTATTTTATGCAGAGAAAAAACCAAGAAGTTTCTTTCCAAAACAATTGTATGCCTTTCGTTATTAATTTTCTTTCTTTTTAAATTTTTTCTTTTCATTTCCAAAAACCTAAACTTGAAATTATAAATAATTTTTTTTTTATGCATAATATTTATCTTCACTTAGAAAATAATAAAGAAATACCTATTTCTATTGCATACAAAGTATTTTATCCTCGGAAAATGATAAGGGGTCATTTTAATTTGCACTATATATATTTCTTCAAATAAACAATAATTAAAAATTACTTACTTGCACAATAAATAATTTTCCTAAATAACAAGGTATTTTCATTAAATTGTAATTAAACTATTTACTCTAAATAACAATCATTATCAATAAATTGAGAAATACATTTTCTAATTAAAATATAATTAATTCATTTTTGCTTCATTATTTATTAATTTAACCAACATTATAACATTACGAACAATAAGATAGTCAACTAATTTAACTACTAAATGCATCTAAATGATTCTAAGTGTTCGTGTGTGATCAAGAGAACTGTTCCTCCTTTACCCTGCTAGGAAGCTAACCTCCTCTACCTTAGCCTCAATCTTGGTCATCAACATTCCTACAGCTCAGTACACTCAAGTATCCATTAATAGACTAGTATCCAGGAAAAATACAAATCAAAGCAATATACTGCATTAATCCAAAAATATTTTTTTTCTATTTTGCATTGCTTTCAAAATAAAATTCAATTTAATACAATTTAACTTTTTCAAAATTAAAACACACATTTTCATATTTCATCTCACGAAATACCATATAATTCATTGTTTACTCTACCACACATATACAGTTATATATCAATCTAAATAAAGAAAAATAAAGTGCATCATAGTTTGAGACGTGATAGCTAAACTTGGAGAATGTTTTCAAGATTGAAGAAGGTATAAATAAGTGATGAGTTGATAAAGAATTTTTTTTTGAAGTGTGTGATGTGAATTGTAGAGTTGTGATGTGTGAAATTGTGAAGTGTAGTGTGAAGTTCAATTAGTTAGGTTATTGGAAGTAGTGAGTAGAAGGTGTCTACAATATTCAAGAAGGTTGTGAATGTGTTGGTAATGTTGTGGTGGATTTTTTTGTTGCATTGAGATAGATTTCTCACTATAACATTCTTCTTTCTTATTTTTTGTAATCTGGAAGTGAGCCTTTTATAGTGAGCCCTTTTTTATTTTAGATAGTGAGCCTTTTGTATTCGGTGTTACAATTACTTTTTATTGTGAGATAATCCTCAACGTGGTTTTTCCCTTCTTGGGTTTTCCACATAAATTTCGTGTTCTATTGTGCATGGTGTTGTGTTTCAGTTTCTATTATTTTCTTTCATGCTAAATCATTCTAATAGATTAAGGGTTAATTAAGTTGTGGATTTGAATTTTTAAGAGGGTTTGGATGTTTTAATGTACAACTGATTCACCCCCCTCTTAGTTGTCTTGTGTACATTCAACATTTGAAGTATATATAAAGTATTAAACCCCACTAGATCTAATTAGAAGGAAGTAGAAGTGTAGAATGCACTTCCTACACTAATCTACGAGAGGATTTATGTGTAAAAATAGTTGATTGCATAGTTACAAATAAATAAACATAAATGTAATATACCATAAATAGAGTTTTAGGCGGGGATAACCCTTTCAAGAGAAAAATCCCATATTCCAACTAAAATAAATATATTATTTATTAATTGATAGTTATAATAGACATATAATCTAATCCTTTATAGGAATATCACCAACAAGAGATTTAGAGTAATTCTAGTAGAATAATAAACCTACAAAATAAACTATGTAACCCCCATATCAAGCACCCAATAAATAGAAGCAATATAGGAAACCATCAAATGTAATTAGGAAACTATGAGATAAAACCACCTAGAATGTGACACTCAAATACCTAGTCAAAATTCATTCCCCAAATCCTAAGATGAGTCCATGGGAAAAAAATAGCATATTCCTTCCACCTATCACAACCTTGTCATAATCCACTCACCAATCTGGGTGCTCCATTTTGGATCCATTATCTCTAATAATATATTTCTTATAACATGCATTATAAGTTTGTCAACAAGAGTATCTACCTCTTATTTATCCCTCTTATACATCATATATGCTCTTACATTTTATATGCGGGAAGCCCAAAATTTGATCTAAGATTCAAATTGAATCCTTTAATAAAAAAATTAAATATCTTGAAGAGGTCCACAACACTATGACTTACTTTCTAAATAGTTAAGGCCTTCTTCAAAATTTATTTGGAACAATACCATGAAATTATATTTTTGTTCTTAACATTAGGATGGTAGATCAAGACATATTTCCTAACATTCTCCAAATTTCAAACACCTTGTAAGCATAAATAGAATACCAACACTATCAACTATTTGGTAGGGGAAAAGAGGCCCGCAGGCTTAGTGCACCACCTAAATCTCTCTATGTTGACTATCTTTGTGAATGAATATACTATGTTCTACAAATTTTCAACTTTCTATAGCATCAATCACCAATCCTATAAAAAAACATGAACAAAATGGTACTAAAAATCTTTGTGCTTCATCCCCACATGAAAGGTTAGGTTCTTTTCTAGAGATATTACAATTTCACCATCACAAATAGCTTTGATAGCTCCTTGACGTAACGCCATGTCTAAACATAATTATTTGATATAGATGGTTGAATTACATGTATGGGTAGCCACCATCCAAGCCTACGTAGTGGTTGAAGTTACCAAAAAATATTACATAATCATCCAACTAATATCACCATCAAATAAAACTAAAATATATCCACTAGTGAATCTATTGTTGTCAACATCTCTTACCCAATTTGAATCCATGAATATTAGTTAACTATTGATCTCTTCTAGAATCATTCTAATAAAAAATAGATTACTCAAAGGTACCTAAAAAATATCTAACCCTTTTATCTGCACCTCAATGATCTAATCCAAGATTAACCATAAAGTAACTTAAGACATTGGGTAATGTCTAGTCTAGTGTAGATCATAACATACATAAAAAATTGAGGTACATTGGAATGAGAAAAATTAGACATATACTTCATGTTTGTGGGTGTCATAGCATACTACTCAACCAAAAGCTTAGTCACCACATAAAAAGGACCGGAAAATTCTTTGTTATTTTTCGTGCTAAAATATTATATTATATAGTTCACATACTCTAGTCCAACCAAATCTTTATGATCGCTCTATCTCTTATAATATACACACGTAAGTAACAAAATCTCTAATAATCTTCATACCCAAGATATACCTGGTATCTCCCAAGTCCTTCATGTCAAATTATTTTGAAAGTTGAGACTTTTAATCATAAATCACATCCTTAGTATCATAAAAATATAGTATTTGTACAATGTGACAATAACAAATTGATCACAATCCAATATTATATAATAAACACAATGATTCAATTTGGATTTAAAAAATCACAAGCCCAACATAAATGAATTAATTTTTTTGCACAACATTCTAGGACACACTTTGAAACAATACAAATATTTTTTGATCTACAAACTAAATAATCATTCCTTTTAAAAATTTATTCCTCTATTTGTGACATCGAGATCTCTTCCTCCAAGCCATCATAAAAAAATGTTATATTCAAATCCATGTATTCTTTCTCCAAATCAAAGTATACTATTATAAATAATAAGAACTTGGTAGATGTTATCTTAGCATCTAGGGAAACATCTCATGAAATTATATCCCCTCAACTTGGGAATATCCTTTAACAACTAATTTTTTTATGTACATTTCAACACCACCATCTAAATTTTTCTTCTTATTCAATAAAAATTTACATCAAATAATTAATTTTCTTTTGGTAATGGTACCAATTCCCATATTTCATTATTCTTTAACATAACAATATCCTCATCTATAGCCACTCTAGGACTATCAAAATCATGCATACTCATCACATTATTCATAGTTTAGGATCATAAATAGTAGAATCAAAGTAAAATTATGTCTCAAATCAAGAGTATACATGTTCAATTATTGTCTCTATCAAATGGACCTCCTTAGATATTCAGGTGGAATGTATACCTCTTACAAAATATCAAAACTATATGAACTATCAACCTCTTTAGGTCCTTGATGAGCTTCTACTTTAACCTTCTCAATATTTGGGGTTAGTTAAATCACATATTTCTTCTTATCCTCTTATAGTTAATATCACTATGGAAGAAAGCTTAATCTCTCTAAAAATAACACTGAACTATTATAAAAAACTCTATCATTCACAAGGTTCCAAAGCTTGTACCCTTTCACATTGACACCATTGTTGATGAAGTTACATTTCTTTACCTTATACTTGAATATTAGCCACTTCTCCTTATGCACATGTACATATAACTTTAAACAAAAGATATAAATATGTACAATGATATTTCTTTTCTTATCCATGCCTTCATAGGGGTCTTTCCAATAAGAGTTTATGTAGGATACTTGTTATTTAGATAACAAGAAATATTAATTACTTGTCCCTAGAGCTTCTACTCCAAGATGGTTCCACTAGGAATACCCCTAGCCCTCCACATAAATGAAATTTTATTATTCATGTGACTCCATTTTACTAAGACATTTTTTAAAGTTGTACTATGTCTTTCAATCCCACACTCTTTATAAAAAATGTCAAAATTTGGGGAGCAAAACTCATCACCATTGTTAGTCTACAAAACCTTAATATTTATACTAATGTGATTCTCCAAAATAGACTTAAATTATGTAAACTAACAAAATAATTTAGATTCATACTTGAAAACATATACCAAGACATATTTTAGAATAATAATCTAGAAAAAAGATACATAATACAAATACTTAAATTGAAGGAACATTGATAAGACTAAATATATCTAAATGACATAAATCAAATTCCCATTTAAATATCTGTGTAAGATAGAATAAAACTAAACATGGTTTTATTTTCCATATACACAACATTCATATAAAATAAAATAAATATTATAATCATGCATCCCCTCGATTTTTTTTTTATATTTTTATGGTCCTTCGAATATTCTCACCTTTATGGTTCATTCTATGGTGCCATAGAATTATTTTCTTTGTAAGTAAATTTCTCTTTGAAATAAGAGATTTCTTAGGTACCTAGAAATCAAGACCATTTCAAGTAGACATAATTTTACTCTTTGTTGCTAGTTGTAATTGTGAAGGTGTAGAATATATAGATCTCTACACTACAAGAGTAGAAGAACTATATTATTGGACAATACATGCATCAAGTTGAAACATAGTGTCCATACAAACACCCTTGGTAAGAAAAATTACTCCCCATACCATCTAAAGCCCTCTAATATAGAAAAAAACATGCACACTTGCATCATCAATAGTTTATAACTAATAAGTGGTTATGTGGCACTCTAGAGATGTGCATCACACAATTAACCCCTTCACTCTTGCATGATAGAATCAAGTCCATAATCTACCATAGAAAATTATTTTCAAACAAGAATCATCACTATGGTACACCTTCTTGTTGTGCAGTTTTGCACACACACCCCACTGAAAGTAGGAACCCTCTTTTGCTTGGTCTTTTGGCTCTTTTCTATGGCCTTGCCCTTTTGAGCTTGTCTTTGAAAATCTTGAGATTTTTGTTTTTGGTACTTTGGTACTTTGGTCCTAGGATTTGTGTTACTTTTAAATGGTCCTAAATGCTTATCTTACTTGTAATGGGCCCCCATTGAGGTAATACTTTGAGAATGTTAAGTCTTTGGGTCAATCTCGAGTTTTTCCCTATTTTCAAGATTTTCTCCCTCAAGCAGATTTCCCTAGCTACCTGGAAAACCCAACAATGGTTTTTTCCTATCTTCAGAGATTTTAGTGCTTCGTAGAATTTCATCTCCCCCGGTTTTTTTTGAATTTCCTTCGCCTCATCGAATTCTCGGGTTGTGTCTTTGGCTGTATTGTCGCGGTTGTGTGGTGACACTGCCTTATCGTGGGGGTCTTTCATCCCTGGCATAGTGGCACGATGGCCCCGCCATACTGCGGGGTTCTATGTGTGGTGGTGCATTAGTATGGGGGTGGTTCATCTGGCATGGTAGCATGGTGATACCTTGGTACCATGAGTGTCTCTGAGCTAGGTCACGGTAGTGCGGTTTTGATCACTTTGGAGGAGTTAGGAGGTCGGATTTGTAGGTGAACGGCATGAGAAATGTGTTGAATTCATGAGAATCCGTTGCCTTGGGAAAATCCTAAAATCCATTCGTCTTTTTTTTTCCCGAGGTGTGTTAAGTATTGTTGGTTTCGGCAATTTCCGTCCCCGACGGAATTTTTCGAAAATTTGTTATTTATCAAGAAATTAAAGGATTAATGGTTTAATTGTTGATAATTGCACATTGCATGGTTAATTTGGATCATTTGAAGGTATTTTAAAGTGTTTCTTAAGTATTGGGTTCTAATTGAGTAGCTTTACATGTTGGTTGGACTTTCATCGCTAAAATCTGCCTGACCTAGAATTCCTCGAAATTCCTTCTTGACCTGAATTCCGCAAAGGGGTGAAAATCCTGAACTTTGATAAAGGCTACTTTGGTGATATTTTAAGGGATTCTAATGGTTGTTTTGATCTCTTTTTTGATTGAATATGTTGTTGGTGATTGACTAAATTGGATTTTCGATGCTATAATGAATACTAATTGTTGCCCTTTTGAATGCAGATTGGATTGGGCAGGTTGTTGATGTCGAGGCCGAAGTAAGGATGGGTGTACTTTGAAGATGTTGTGAGATACGTCAGATGCAACCTAGTACATTTTGTGGCTATGGGTAGGTGAGACTCGCTCGTACACGGTTAGCTCGATGCACTTAATGGTCGTTCATCTGAGTTGGACGTGACATGGTGGATTCAAATTGGTTTGACTCAATTAAAATCATTTGTGATGCCCAACTCGATTGTCGATTGGTGGCTTATATTCAAAGTCACGTGATGTGTGTGTTACCTTTCCTCTGCTTTGCACTAGTGAGACATTAATGGTGGAAAGGACCTGTGGGGTTTGTTCAATCTGAATTGGGATTTGTAGAGATCCTAGGCTGATCTGAAGGGGCACCTCATGCATTCAATGTAGGGTGGCAATTTATTATGACCTTCCCAGGGCTGATTGGGTTGGTGGTCGACTTTCTTTGTAACCCTAGCTTGGGCTCGTGTGGGAAGAATCTCTATATATGGCATTTCACCCCTTCTGAGGGAGGTTAGAAGAAATTGGTAAAGGATTAGAAAGTTGGTTAATTTGTTAGAAGTTAGAAGTTAGAGAATTAGATTTTAAAGCAAGTTAAGCAATAGAGCAAGAAGTTAGAATTAGGAGTTAGTTTTTTTTCAAGCAAATGTTGTAACACAGAACATGAGAATTGTTGCGATTATTGGTTATTCAATACAAGTGAAGACATTGTGCTATTCTTGGTGGCTTCTCTGGATTGATTTGTCTTGCATGGTTCTTATTCTATCTTTGAAATTGCTTGGAAATATCTAAATGCATCTTAGATTTAGATTTAAATGATTTAATGGTGCTTGTGATTTAGTGCTTGGAGCATTGTAGTGATCTCTGGTTCATACTTTGGGAAAATTCTTGTTGTGGGATTGTTGTGCAAGGTCAACCTCTACCTGATATTTGTGTGCTTAGTTCAATTGTGGGTATTTGTTCATGTCAATTGCAAAACTAGGGTTGGCTTGGATGAATGTGCATAATCTAAAATTCTTTAATCCCTTAGAATATTGCACTGTTTCTGTGAGATTGCAGGTATAGCCTGGGTTAAGCAAAAATTATTTTTAGGGGGACGGTTTGTTCCAAGTATTTCATCATTAGTATTGTTGATCTTAGGAGTAATATTAATCTCAAGATTTATGAAACCCTTATCTTTTGCTATTTCTTTGAACTGTGGTTAAAGCTAGGAATTCGAGTATCATCCTGTTGAATTTTTTTTTGATAAGTTTAGTGTCTCTAGCATTTTTTTTGTAAGGTCCATTTGTGATTACCAATATTTTCACATTCATCACTGAGTGTTTTCACTACATTGTCAAGACCTAACACCCGAGAGACCTTGGGGTTATCTCGTTGTTCATAGAGATCAACTTTTCAAGAGAGATAAGATACTATATATTCTATTTGAGTTGTTGTGCAAAAAACACCATCAATAGGATTGGTGCTAGAAGGAGGGCCTAAATAAGCAAGTTGGAGCATTTTCTAAACACCCTTTCTCCTAAGAGACTCAGAAGGAGAACTAGATCTACACCAAGAGAAGAGGAGTTTCAGGAATTGCCACCTCCAACTAGGTAAAGAAGGACCAAAAGAAGGGAGGATTCATTGTCCAATCCATCATTTCCAATGGCCTCACCCTCATCCACCTCATCTTCATCGGATTCTGAGATTGGTTCCATTCAACAATCCCAACCAGTTATTAATCAACCTTTACCACCTCCACCTCCACCAATGGCTTTCTTGATAAATAACCTATCACCTCTATCCTTCAATAACTACAATGTTATGCCCAAGAACCTCGAGCATTTTTGCTCTAAGTTTCACACAAGTGATCCTAATAGGATAGCAGAGGAGCATATTAGGATTTTTCAAACTTGTTTGAGAGATAGAGGGATTAATCATGAGGATGTTGCATGTAGGATCTTCCCTTATTCTCTAGGAGAGGATGTCTTTTATTGGTACAATAATTTACCTATCACATCAATCCATAATTGTGTTGAGCTTGAGGCTTCATTTCTACAGAAGTTTAAAATTCCCATCAGTGCCAATGAGCTTTACATGTAGTTTACCAGAGTTAAGAGAGAAGTTAATGAGCCTATAGGATCATTCAATAATAGGTTCCACCATGCATACACTAGATTGCAAGCTCCTTATGTTGTGGATGATGCCACTGCCTTAGAAGTTTATTTTGAAGCCCTTGATAGTCTTACATCCACCTTACTTAAGTGGAGAACTAATCTCCTAACTACCTTTCTCACTACATATATAGAGTCTGTCAAGGTCAGTACTAATCTGAGACAACACGTGTTAGAACCCTTGTCATCTTTGGGACCAACTTCTCACCCTGGGTAGGTCCAAGCTCTTAACTAGGTGCTGACTAATCAAACTCCCATTATAAATCCCATTCCATAGCTGCCTTTGGTTCCACACCCAAGTCATCCGATAAGTCAATCTCACCCAATACCCAATTATCTGCAGTAAAGTTCCAATCAACCCCTTCATCCACATCAATGGATTGGTTTTCCTACATATTTGTAAAACTCATAAGTTTTGAATCAATCCATAGGTCCTGGAGGAGTGTTAGGATACCCTCCAAACAATGTGAATCTAGTGCCTTAAAGTAGTCCTGATAAGGAAAGGTTAGATGAACTAACTGAGCAAGTGAAAAAATTGAATATGGAGGTAACTTACTTGAGGAACCAAAACCACCAACTCCAAGCTGCTTAGAAGAGTATGCAATCAAATTATAATAAGGAAAACTGAGATGTTGCATGAGGGCAACATTTTGACAGAAATCAGAATTTTGAAAGAGGACAAGGTTATGGTTAGAACTTTGATAGAGGTCAACAAGGTGGACAAGGGTTTGAAAGGAGATAGCCACCTAGGTAGAATAGGCCATGGAATATTGGGCCTAATAATGGAGGAGTCCCGACTCCACTAGACCAATCTTTCAATAAAGAAAAACCTCTGAGTGGTGTATATCTAGCTGAAGCAACTTTGTCAGGGTGGTGCAGACTTCACAAGACAAGTTAACACTCTAATCTTGATTGTCTTGAATTTCAAACGGTTTCTTCTATCTTTCAATATGAATTTGAGAACAACTCCACTGGTTAGGAATTAGTACCCAAAAATCCTAAAGATTCCCCAATTTTGGTGTTGAATCATGTTCCTTTCCCGAACGATGAAGATAATGAACCAGAAGAAAAGTCAAGTAGCCAGAATGAGGAGACTGAAAAATTATTGAATGAGGATGAGATCTCTTATTTATGTAATGAGGGAACTGAGAATGATAACAGTCCCTTACATGAAGAGGAATCTATTGTTGAAGAAATAGAAATGTTTTAGCAACCTACAAGAAAGTATGATTTGAGGAATAGGCCTAACAGGAATCCACAAGCTGGAGGCCCATTTACTACATTTATTCCTCCAAACAATTTTACCACTCCACCAGACCCACATGCTAGTAATAATCCATATTACCCTCAAGTGCCAACATAATACTTTGAAAAAGGAGGACAACGTGATGTGTCAAAAGGAAACAATGTTGATGCAACAAAAGATAAGTAGACCGGTCCTTCTAAGGAGACCCACATTGACATGAATGTGGGACAATTAGGTGAATATGTGACTGAAGAAATAATGAAATTAAAGGTAAGTCTTTCTACTTTTGAGTTATTAAGGGTTCCTGAAATCAGAAATGTAGTCTTGGGATCTTTCAATTCAAGTACAACACCACAAGGAGTAGTAGTCAATGAGGCAGTTGGTAGGCCTCCTAGTTCACAGGAACCTAAAGGCCTAAGTCAAGCACCACTTGGAGACAAAGGGAAAGAAAAATATAGGAATCAAGTCACACAAGTTGACACTCAGTTGAATTTATTCCAAGTCAAATTGGAAACTCCTCCCTTTCTTATTTTTGTTCATATCTTTGGGAAGAATCTGCACAATTATCTGCTAGATTCATGAGCATCTACAAATGTTATGCCTTTTGTTATCTGTAGGGCTCTAGGTATTACCCCTATAGCCTCTCAGAAGAAGTTCACCCAATTGAACAACATAGAGGTAAATATAGTGGGAGAACTTAACATGATTCCCATGAAGTTGCTTTAGATCCTAAAGTGCAACAAGTACTTAATATTCAGGTGGTAGATATTCCTCACACTTATGGTTTGATCTTGAATTGAGATTTTACTAAGGCACTAAATGGATATACATCCATAGATCATTCTCACATATGGATCCCCTAGAAAGGAGTCCCAAATCAAATCAGAACTGAGAGAGATCCCACAATGAAGTATGTGATCATTGAATATCAGAATACTTTGAATGAGATATTGGTGTCAGAAGTTAGCATGGGAAACTATGTCCTGGCTGCCCCTGTTTCAGATACAGAAGAAGTATTTATGTTGCAAAGCTCCTTTGATGGATCCACATCAAAATTGAATGGTTCTAAAGCACTACTTGAACAAGTAGAGGAACTTAATGATCAAGAAGAGAGACAACTTAACTTGCTAGATAATTTCCAGAGTTTATCTAGAAGTGTGTGCAGGATCAGATTCAGTTGGGTAGAAATATGAACTTTGAAGAATTGCTTCTTCCTAGTTGGTGTAGAGTTCACAATGCTCATCACTTTGAGCTGGAATGTTTCCCATGCCAAAATGCAGTGGAGCAGATACAAAGATGCATTGATTCGGCCCCAACTGTCAAGCTAGATATATAGAGCATTCAAAATGATCTAAAGCAAAAAATTCCAAGGCCTCCTGAAGAGCCTCTGGGTAGCTCAAGGACAAGGGTAATTCAAGAAAACCAGAATTTGATGGTTGTTGGGCATTGAGATTTGATCGATCCAAATCAAATTAGGGTGTTGGAGCGAGACTTGAGTTGATCAGCCCTAAAGGTAAGACCTATTTTTCTGCTCATATGCTCTAGTTCTAGAGCACTAATAATGTAGTTGAGTACGAGGCTTTGGTCCATGGATTATTAATGGCCTTTAGAAAGAAAGTTAAATAAATTCAAGTGTTTGGAGATTCTGAGTTAGTGGTTAGGCAAGTAAGGAAACAATACTCATGTCATAATAGAAGGATGACCAATTATAGGCATAGAGTATGGGATCTCATTGAAGGGTTTGATGCCTTCAATATCCAGCTGATCTCACAAAGTAAGAATCAAACTACTGATTCTCTGGCACAAGCAGCTAGTACATTGCAACCTTTATCACTTTCAGGATTGAATAAGTTTACTATGGAACTCACTCCAATGCCTTCAGTGCCTGAAAATGTCACCAATTTCCAGGTATTTTAAGATGATAAGCATATTCTTGATTTCATCACTAGTTGTGATGTGTTTGCTTCTTAGGTGATTGATGAGGTAAAACCTCTTGAGGCTGAAATGGACCTGAAAGGAGTTAATTAACCTAAAAGCTAATACTATCCCAAGGGGCATGGTGCAATTAGAATGAATTTTTGATTTGGATAAGATAAAATATCAGGAACAACAAGCAAAAAGTGAGTCTCTCAATAGTCAATGTGAAACATACAACATGTGGACCCAGGATGGTGTCAAAAATGTCTTTATTGGTAAAGTGTGCACTCCAAAGGAAAGGAGAGGAATTATTGATGTCTTGAACACCTATCAAGATGTGATAGCATGGAGTTTAATGACTTAAAGACATATGATACTTTAATCATTACACATACTATTCCCCTGAGGTCAAATGTTAAGCCATTCAGGCAAATACATAGGCCAATTAATGCTCTGTTGGAGCCCATCATTCAGAAGGAGGTGCAGAAGCTAATTTTAGCATGGATTATATTTCCAGTAAGACACTTAACATGGGTTGCAAACTTGGTTCTAGTGAGGACGAAAAATGGAGAAATCAGACTATGTGTTGATTTCAGGAACCTTAACAGGGCATCAAAAAAGGATAATTATCTGGTCCCTTCACTGGATGAAGTACTTCAGATTGTTAATGGATCTCAGCTGATGTCTTTTCTGGATGGGTACTCTGAATACAATTAGGTTATGGTACAATATGAGGATAGGCACAAAACTACTTTTAGTACAAAATGGGGAACTTTTTCTTACAAAAGAATGCCCTTTGGATTAACCAATGTCAAAGCTACATTCTAGAGAGAAAAGGATATTGCTTTCAAGGACATTATTGGTAAGTGCATAATTATCTACATGGATGATTTGACACTATTTTATTAGAGGAGAGGTGATCATATTGCAAATATTTGCAAAGTATTCCAAAGGTGTAGAGAGTTTGGCATCTCACTTAATCCAAAGAATGCATCTTTGGAGTCACTGAGGGAAAGTTGTTAGGGCATGTTGTTTCAAAATAGGGTATTGCTATTGATCCAGAATGAGTGGAGGCTATATTGGAAATTCAACCTCCAACAAGCAAAAATTAAATGAAATCATTCTTTGAGAAAATCAACTTCATCAGAAAGTTTATCACTAGATTTGCAGAAATAGTAAAGCCCTTGAATGCCATGCTAAAACAAGAAGCAAAGGTTGAATGGAGTGCAAAAGATAGGGAGGCATTTGTAGAAATCAAGAGAGCTATTGCTGAGGATCTAGTATTGGTAAGTCTTGATTATGCCAAACCCATTTTACATATATTCATTTGCTTCAAAACATTCTTGTGCTTGCATGTTGACCCAGAACTCTGATTAAGGGAATGAACATCCCATAACTTTTATGAGTGCTCCTCTGAAGGATACAAAATTGAGATATCCCAATGTAGAAAAATAGGCTTATGCCCTAGTCCAATCAGTAAAGAAATTTAAACACTATATCTTGAGAATTAAGGTCTTTGCCATAGTACCTGATCCTACAGTGAAGTTGTTATTAATGCAGAATGAATCGGGAGAGTGCAGAGCTAAGTGGGTAACCATGTTGCAGGAGTATGATATTGAGATCCAACCCATGAAATTGGTGAGAGGGCATGGACTGACAAAGACAATGGATGAGATGGGCTCTGACCTCATAGCTCAGCAATATCACCTCCAAGAAGTGTCCCCAGGAGATTGGTATGATGGAATCATCTACTATTTGTTGACCCAATAATGTCCTGAAAACCTTAATGTGGTACAAAGGAGAGCTTTGTGCTTGAAGAGTGGCAATTTTATGATGAAGGGAGTTGTCTTGTACAAGAGAAATCATGAGGGGGTTTATTTGAGATCCTAGGAAAGAAAGATGTCGGGAGGGTGATGACTGAATTTCATGACAAATATGGCACAACCCATGGCTTAGCACCTTCCACCACAAATAAGATCCTAAGGGTAGGCTATTATTGGCCTACCTTATTCAAAGACACACATAACCATGTGAGGACTTATCATGTATGTCAAATTGTGGCAAGTAGGGAGAAGCGTGCAGCCCTTCCACTTCAGCCAGTCATGGAGGTAAAACCATTTGCACAATGGGGAATTGACTTTATAGGTCCAATCAATCCACCTTCCTTTGTGGGCCACATGTATATTCTTACCATAACTTATTACTTTACCAGATGGACTGAGGCTCTTGCATGCAGATAATGCACCTTTGAAGTGGTAAACAATTTCATTGAGTCAAGTATTATTAATCACTTTGGATTTCCATTGGCTTTAGTTTGTGATAATGGTCCTGCATTTGCATCATTAAAATTTTCTAACTGGGCTTATGATCATGGAATTGTCATAAAATTTACATCTAATTACTACCCACAAGGTAATGTTTTGGTTGAGTCTTCTAATAAGAATCTGTTGACAGTCATTTGTAAGCTACTAGAGAAGAACCCTAAGGATTGGCACACCTAGCTTATATTTTCTCTTTGGGCAGATAGTACCAGATAGAAAACATCCCTAGGAACCTCTCCTTATCACTTAGTGTATTGTTTGGAATCTGTATTTCCCATCTAGCTAAAGATTTGTACCCTACAATTCATTAATGAATACTATGATGGTGAGGATAAGTGTGAAGCCTACTTAACTGATTTGTTACACCTTGAGGAGAGGAGAGATGAAGCCCTAGAAAAATTTTCCAAACATCAAGGTGTAGTGAAGAGATGGTTTGATAGGAGAGCCAAGGTGAAAGCCTTTAGAATCTCTAACTTGGTTCTCTACTAGGACAAAGCCCATGACCGAAAAGGGGAGCATGGAAAACTTGACAGAATTTGGCTCAGCCCTTATCAAATTGCAGAGATTCTGGGAGATAATTATTTTCATTTGAAAACTCTCACTAGAAAGGATATCCCACTAATTTTCAATGGGTAGTATTTGAAGCATTATTCCCAGTCCTGAGTTTTTTATAGCTCTTTCCTTGTACATAGGTAGATTAGGTTTCTTTTTTGTTCTATTTTTTCTTTGGTTAGATTAGGGTGTCTTTGGTTTGCTTTGCTCATTTTCTGCTTTTGGTTAGAGCAGGTCTACTTTGGTTGGTTTTTCTTTCTGCTCTTCTCTTGCTTTGTATTTTCTTTCTTTCTTTTTAGCTTGTTGAATCTGTATGATTGGCTGGTTGCCTAGGGCTATTCTAGAATTTATTTTACAAACTCTAATCATATTTTCAGAGTCATTTGGTGGATTTCCTTTGTCTAATGTTGCATATTCTTGGAATTGGGGTAACTTGATTAAATCAAATTCTAGAATATATTTGGGAATCATACTTAAACACAAATCTTAAAGTTTCCAAGGTTGCATATGGTCCTTATGAGGTCTGACTAGGTGAAAAATCTTATATTCTACTCCAGCGCCATTGTGGTTCTCATCACTAAGTGTGGGCTTCATTGCTTGTTGTTAGTGTTTCTTAGATTAGATTATACAACTGAAAGTACTTAAAATAATGCAACACATAAGACAATAAACACAACAAGATACCCTAGGAAAACCCTCATCTTGACAGAGAAAAACCCAACAAATAATCCTCTTATCTAAAGTAGAACAAGAGAAAAAATATGCTTACAACTCAGGCCTAGCACATAGGTGAATTTGATACAATAGCACTTCTCCTAAGTGTGAATTTGAAATACCTTGAAATAGGTCTGCTGCTACAAGATAATAATCTGGTGCCTAAGTGCGAACTTGCTTGAGGAAATGCGAACTTTTCTTGATGATGCAATGACAATACAAGACCTTGTATATATACAAGTGAGGTGCCTCTTCAAGTTAGGTCGGCCTTCTAAGGGAAACATAATAATAAATGATAAATACAACTAAGGTCGGCCCATGCAACAAGTAGTAAATGTGAACCATTAGGGTCGGCCCTTTATGTTTGACAATTATTATTAACATAAATTAAATAGCCGAATGGCTACTCATTTAATTTATGTTTCCTTCTTAAGGCGTGTGCAATGAAGTGCAGCCCTTAGCTGCTATAACATCAAAAATCCCTCTCAGCTAGGGATGATACTTCCACTTGCACACGACACATCATATCAATATGAAAACAAAATAGAATATCACCTCATCATCATATCAACCATCATGGCTACCTCCATAGATGGTATGTGCAAGTGCTCATCACTTAATGTGATGTTGTCACCTCAATGTGACTTTCACCATGGCTCCTCCAGAGGGTGATACACAAGCACAAATAAATCATCATGGATTCCCTCACATGATGTTGTCATGGAGTCACACACATGACATCCACCATGGCTCTCCCAGAGGGTGGAAACAAGGGCTTTCACCTCAAATCTCAAAAGAGAAATGCACTGCCAAGGACTTGCACCTCAAATCTCTCTCAATAGACAAATGTATTACCAAGGGCTTGCACCTCAAATCTCTCTCAATATATAAATGCATTACCAAGGGCTTGCACCTCAAATCTCTCTCAATAAAGAAATGCATTACCAAGGGCTTGCACCTCAAATCTCTCTCAATAGAGAAATGCATTATCAAGGGTTTGCACCTCAAATCTCTCTCAATAGAGAAATGCATTATAAAGTTAAAGGATCACTGATACTAAGACTCTTTCTTAGTCAAGGCTACATTCTCCACCATACCAATCTTTTCTCGAAAGTACACAAACTTTATCCTAGAGAGAGGCTTGGTGAGAATGTTTGTCGTTTGCTCATTAGAGCTGATATACCTCAACTATATAGCTTTCCTTAGTACCATATCTCTAATATAGTGGTACTTTATCTCAACATACTTTGTTCTATCATGAAACACGGGATTGATAGAAATCTTTACACAACTTTGGTTATCACACTGTATAATGGTAGGCTCCATTGATTGTCCAAACAATCCTGCAAGGAGCTTATGAAGCCACACTGCCTCACAAGCTACCACACAGGCTGGTATGTATTCTGCCTTGATTGTACTCAAAGCCACTGAAGACTGTTTCCTGCTACACGAAGAAATCATAGCAGTACCCAAACTGAAGCAACAACCAGAGGTACTCTTCCGATCTGAGACACACCCTACCCAATCAGAATCAGTAAAACCATGCAGCTCTAAATCCATACCTAAAGAATATCTCAACCCATATCCAATTGTGCCACATTAATATCTCAGGATATGTTTAGCTGCAACAAGATGTATTTTCCTTGGTTCACACATAAACTGGCTAAGTGCACTCACTACATAGCAAATGTCAGGTCTAGTGTTAACTAGATACATCAATGAACCAATCAACTATCTATACATAGTAAAATCCACTGGATCTGAACTAGCTGCATCCTCCTTCAACTTATCTAGATTAGTCTCCATGGGTGTAGACATAGGTTTGTAGTCAATCATACCAAACCTTTTGAGAATGTCAATAGTATACTTGCCTTGACTTAGAATCATCTCATCTAGCTTTTTCCAAACTTCTAAGCCAAGGAAGTAATGCATGAGACCTAGAATCTTCATCTCGAACTCTCAAGCTAACTCCTTTTTGCATTTTAGAATTAGATGTTCCTCACCAGTGATAATCAAATCATCAACATATAAAACCAGAATCAAAGCTTCACCATTTACTACCTTGAAGTAGAGGTTAGAATCTGCATCATTCTTTGAGAAACCCAGACTTAATAGATACTGATCAATTCTTTTGTACCAAGCATGAGGAGCTTGCTTAAAACCATACAAGGCCTTCTTCAGCTTGCAAACATGAGACTCCTTCCCATGTACCTCAAATCCTTCGGGTTGCTTAATGAAAACCTCTTCTTCTATTACACCATTTAGGAAAGTTGTCTTTGCATCCATTTGGTGAATCTTCCATCCTCTAGATGCGACAATAGCAATGATGATTCTGATAGATGTATATCGAGCCACAGGAGCAAACATTTCTTCATAGTCAACTCCCTCTTTTTGTGAGAACCCTCTAGCCATGAATCTTGCCTTGTGCTTCTCAATGCTCCCATCTACTGCATGCTTGATTTTAAAGATCCACTTAGAAGACACCATAGATTTTTCCTTGGGTCTAGGAACAATATCCCAAACATAATTCTTAAGTATGGACTAATACTCCTCAGTCATGGCATCTTTCCATACTTGTTGACTAGAAGCTTCTTCGAAACTTGAAGGCTCGGACTCAATAATCTGACTCATCAAGGCGACATAACTAGAGAACTTGTGAGGTCTCTTGATTTCTCTGAAAGCTCCTCTTGGGGCTGCAAAACTTTCTACCTCCTGCATTGTCCTACGAGCCCAAAGAGGTCTTTTTTTTCCAATCACAATATCTAAAGGCCCATCAGTAGGATCCAAGGGTTCAACTGGATCAACATCTTCTTTAGGTTCTGGAGCCTCCTTTAGTTTCTCTGGAATATGGTCAACTTCCATATCTTGATGAGGTTCTTCTTCATTGATCTCCATAGGAGTGCCCTTGGACCTTCTGAAAGCAACATCTTCCTCAAATGTGACATCTCTACTAATCTCAATATACTTTTGTCCTGGTATGTATATCCTATAGGATTTTAATGTCTCACTGTAACCTACGAGAATTCATTTCTTCCCAAAAGGTTCTAGCTTTGTTCTCCTTTCCTTTGGAATATGAACATAAACTGGACAACCAAAGATCCTCAAATGACTAACTTCTGGTTTCACCCCTGAGAATGCTTCTTCAGGATTTTTACTCTCCAAGATCCTGTGGGGACTCCTATTTTGAACATAGATGGTTGTCCTCGATGCCTCAGCCCAAAGAGAGATTTGTAGATCTTGATCATGGATCATAGCTTTCACTGCTTCCACAATAGACCTATTCTTCCTTTTAGCAATACCATTTTGTTGTGGATTATAGGGAACACTGAACTCCCTCTTAATCCCTGCTTCAATACAAAAATATCGAAAGGTGCCAGAGGTGTATTTTCCACCATTATCGGATCTCAATACCTTGATCCTTTTACCAGACAGGTTTTCAACCTGCGCCTTGAATTCTCTGAATCTTTGTAATACTTCTTTAGATTCTTTAGATATCAAGAAATAAATCCAAGTCTTTCTAGAGTAATCATCAATAAAAATAATGTAATAAAAGAAACCACTAGAAGATGCAATAGACATTGGACCACATAAATCAAAATGAATGAGATCAAGAATACATTTAGATCTACTTTAACTAGAATGAAATGTACCTTTTGTGTTCTTTCCTAGGGTGCATCCTTTGCATGTACCTTCATGTTCTTGATTGAATTTTGGAGGACCGGTGACCATCTTCTCCATGATAGGTAATGCGCGAAAGTGAATATGAGCCAATCTTTGATGCCAGAGATCACACATGTTGGAACTGTTATGCACAAGTGCTTGAAGGGGATGAGTGCATAGCCTGTAGAGACATTCATGTCTAACTCCAATCACTTGAGAAATTTTGAAGTTGGAGTTCTTTGCCCATATAAGAACTTTTCCTCTAGAAAATGCAACTTGATAACCCTTGTCTTCTAATGTTGAGATGGAGACAAGATTCCTCTTTATCCCTGGAATGAACAGTACATCATTTAACTCTAATGAAATCCCAGAATCCAAGTGAAGAGAGGAGTTTCCAATTCCTTTCACAAAATATCTAGCATCGTCTCCAATAACGACTTGATCACTAGAGTTGCTCTCTACTAAGTTTGAAAGGTGACCCCTATTACCGGTGATGTGCCTAGAGGCACCACTATCAATCAGCCAAGTGTTGGTGTCAGTAGATACATTTCTTGACAAGGCTGAATAGAACAGATAATCACTAGAGTCCTTCTGTGAAGCAACTTCTTCAACATTTGTAGTGGCAACCTGCTGCTTAGGTCTAAGAGGAGAATCCTTCACAAAGTGACCATACTTATCACAACGAAAGCATTGAATCTTGGACATGTCTCATTTCCTTTTGAAAGCAGGATCACCATCATTTCCATTTTCTCGATTCCTCTTGAAGAATCCTTTCTTAAAGCCTTTTCCTTTCTTCAACGAATGAGAAGCAAGAACTTGTATTTCTTCATTCTTTGAACTTTGACCAATGCCCCTAGTTGTTAGTCTTGACTCCTCTTGAATGTAGTCAATTCTCAATTGATCAAACTTGGGAAGTTTAGATCTTGCACTGATTCCTTGAATAAATGACTCCCATGAAAGCGGAAGACCATTGAGAGCAAGCATAGTTAGGTCTTTGTCATCAATCATGTGACCAATTGTGGAGAGCTGATCTCTTATCTTTGAAATCCTCATGAAGTATGTAATTACAAATTCTCCTTTTACCATTTTCACATGATGAATTTGTATCTTCAGTGCAAGAGCTCAACTAGTGTTTTTGATTTCATACATCTCTTCCAAAGTTGTAAACATCTCTCTTGTTGTATCCAACTTGAAGACAATCGGTACAACATGATCCTTGACGGAATCAACCAACACTTTCTTTTCCCTAGTATCTTTCTTCCTCCATTGCAACTTCTCTTCTTCCTCCTCAGGTTCGGGAACTTTTTTTTTCACAAACTCAGCCAAATCATTCTCTTACAATGTGAGCATGATCCTGAACCTCCATGATGTGTAGTTAGAAATTCCTTCGAGTCTATCCTCATTTTTCAGACCATTCACCATCTTGAATTTCGAAAAATAGAGATAGACTGAAAAAGATTAAAGTGAGTGTTGCAGACTAAATTTGATCACGATCTTTTTCACACCCACTCTGATACCATGTTAGTGTTTCTTAGATCATATTATACAACTGAAAGTACTTAAAATAATGCAACACATAAGACAATAAACACAGCAAGATACCCTGGGAAAACCCTCCTCTTGAGGGAGAAAAACCCAACAAATAATCCTCTTATCTAAAGTAGAACAAGGGCAAAAATCTGCTTACAACTCAGGCCTAACACATAGGCGAATTTGATACAATAGCACTTCTCCTAAGTGCGAATATGAAATGCATTGAAATAGGTTTGCTGCTACAAGATAATAATCAGCTGCCTAAGTGTGAACTTGCTTGAGGAAATGCAAATTTTTCTTGATGATGTAATGACAATACAAGACCTTATATATATACAAGTGATGCGCCTCTTCAAGTTAGGTTGGCCTTCTAAGGGAAACATAATAATAAATGATAAATACAACTAAGTTCGGCCCATGCAACAAGTAGTAAATGCGAACCATTAGGGTCGGCCCTTTATGTTTGACAATTATTATTAGCATAAATTAAATAGCCGAATGGCTACTCATTTAATTTATGTTTCCTTCTTAAGGCATGTGCAATGAAGTGCAGCCCTTAGCTGCTATAACATCAACACTTGCAAGGTGAAAGAGAAAGTTTAAAATATCTCAAAGAGAATATCGAAAGAAAAGAAAAAAGAAAATTTTGAAAATCAAAACAAATGTTCACCTTATCAGGGGTATCCTAGTATCTCTACTGGAACTATGGATGCCTGGTTGGCAGTAGAGCTATGCTAGGGAGGGTCACAGTGATAACCTTGTCAGGGCTATGGATGCCTCACTGGTAGCGAGGCTCTATCTAGGTTGCTTTTGGATTTGGAATCCTTATGTAGCCCTATTAGACTAAGTTAGGTCCTTGTTGCAACTGAGGAAAAGGAAATGGACGCATACACACACACTTCAACCCAAGTACAGGAAAGGTTTTCTTTTTGGTGATTTCTGAAACCTTGTCCGTAGGTAACCTGATGCATGGGTTGAAACCAGAGATTCTGGGTTGATTCCAGTTTGTCATTGAAATGCTCTGGAGCATTTCCCCAACAGAGTCACCATTTTCTGTGCAATAATTCACACATGTCCCACTGAAAGTAGGGACCCTCTTTTGCCTGTTCTTTTGGATATTTTCTATGGCCTTGCCTTTTTGAGCTTGTCTTTAAAAATATTGAGATTTTGGTTTTTGGTGCTTTGGTCCTTTGGTCCTAGGATTTGTGTTACTTTTCAATGGTCCTAAATGCTTATCTTTCTTGTAAAGGGCCCCCATTGAGGTAATACTTTGAGAATTTTAAGTCTTTTGTTCAATCTTGAGTTTTTCCCTATTTTCAATATTTTCTCCCTCAAACGGATTTCCCCGGCTACCTGAAAAACTCGATGGGGCTGGTTTTGTCTTGTCTTTAGAGATTTTAGTGCTTCGTGGAATTTTGTCTCCCCTAGTTTTTTTAAAATTTCCTTCACCTCATCGAATTCTTGGGTTGCATCTTTGGCTATCTTGTCATGGTTATGTGGTGACACTGCCTTACCATGGGGGTCTTTCATCCCTAGTGTGGTGGTGTGGTGGCCCTGCCATACTGCGGGGGTCTATGTGTGGTGGTACATTAGCACGGGGGCGGTTCATCTGGTGCGGTAGCATGTTGATACCTCAATACCATGAGTGTCTCCGAGCTAGGTCACGGTAGTGCGGTTTTGATCACTTTGGCTGAGTTAGGAGGTCAGATTTGTAGGTGAACAGTGTGAGAACTCTGTTGACTTCGTGAAAATCCATTGCCTTTGGAAAATATTGAAATTTATTCCTCCTTTGTTTTCTCGAGGTGTGTTAAGTATTGTTGGTTTTGATGACTTTTGTCCCAAATGAAATTTTCCAAAAATCTGTTATTTATCAAGAACTAAAAGGATTCATGGTTTAATTGAAGATAATTGCAAATTGCATGGTTGATTTGGATCATTTGAAGGTATTTGAAAGTGTTTCTTGATTATTGGGTGTTGATTGAGCAGTGTTACGTGTTGGTTGGGCTTTCGTCGCTAAAATCTGCCTGGCCTAGAATTCCTCAAAATTCCTTCCTGACCTGAATTATGCGAATGGGTGAAAATCCTGAACTTTGATAAAGGCTACTTTGGTGATATTTTAAGGGATTTTGATGGTTGTTTTTATCTCTTTGATGATTGAATATGTTGTTGGTGATTGAATAAATTGGATTTTTGATGCTATAATGAATAATAATTATGGCCCTTTTGAATGCAAGTTGGATCGGGCAGGATTTTGTTGTCGAGGCCAAAGGAAGGATGGGTGTACTTCAAAGATGTTGCAGGATACACGGGATGTAGCCTAGTACATTTTACGCTTGTGTGTAGGTGAGTCTCGCTCGCACATGGTTAGGTCGATGTGCTTGATGGCCGTTCATCTAAGTTGAATGTGACATGGTGGATTCAAACTATTTGACTTGATCAAAATCATTCATGATGCCCAGTTTGGTTGTCAATCAGTGGCTTATATTCAAACTCACATGATGTGCACATTACCCTTTTTCTGCTTCATATTGGTGAGACATTAATGGCAGAAAGGACTTTTAGGGTTTTTTCAATCTGAATCAGGATTTGTAGAGATCATAGGCCGATCTGAAGGGGTTCCTCATGCATTTAATGTAGGGTGGGGATTTATTACAACCTGTCCAAGGTCGATTGGGTTAGTGGCTGACCTTCTTTGTAACCCTAGCTTGGGATCGTGTGGGAAGAATTTCTATATATGTCATTTCACCTCTTCTGAGGGAGGTTAGAAGAAGTTGGTAAAGGGTTAGAAAGTTGGTTAATTTGTTAGAAGTTAGAATTTAGACAATTAGATTTTAAAGCAGGTTAAGCAATAGAGAAAGAAGCTAGAATTAGGAGTTAGTTTTATTTTCAATAAATTGCTATAACATAGAACGTTAGAATTTTTGTGATTATTGGTGATTCAATACAAGTGAAGACATTGTGCTATTATTGGTGGCTTCTTTGGATTGATTTTTCTTGCATGGTTCTTATTCTATCTTTTAAATTTCTTGGAAATATCTAAATGCATCTTAGATTTAGAGTTAAATGATTTAATGGTGCTTGTGATTTAGTGCTTGGAGCATTGTAGTGATCTCTAGTTCATACTTTGGGTAGCTTCTTGATTGTGGTATTGTTGTGCAAGTTCAAACTGTACCTGATATTTGTGTGCTTAGTTCAATTGTGGGTATTTGTTCATGTCAATTGCAAAACTAGGGTTGGCTTGCATGAATGCGCATAATCTAAAAAAAATTAATTCCTTAGAATATTACACTATTTCTATGAGATTGCAGGTATAGCCTGGGTTAAGCAAAAATTAATTTTAAGGGATTGGTTTGTTCCAAGTAATTCATCATTATTATTGTTGATCTTAGGAGTAATATTAATCTCAGGATTTCTGAAACCCTTATCTTTTTCTATTTCTTTGAACTGCGGTTAAAGCTAGGAATTCGAGTAAGATCCTATTGCAAAAAAAATTGATAAGTTTAGAGTCTCCAACATTTGTTTTGTAAGGTCCCTTTGTGATTACCAACATTTTTACATTCATCATTGAGTAGTTTAACTGCATTGTCAAGACCTAATACCCGAGAGACCTTGGGGTTATCTCTTTGTTCATAGAGATCAACCTTTCAAGAGAGATAGGATACTATATATTCTATCTGAGTTGTTGTTGCGCAAAAAACACCATCACATTCTTCATACTTTGAAAATTACCCCCAATGGGAGGTCATATGGAAAGAAGCTCCAAATTATATCAACCATGCAACATAAAAACTAGACTCATTAGCTAAATCATGTTTCTTTTTATTTTCCTCCTCTTTATAGACTTTCCATATGTGCTCAAATTTGAAAGGAATCCAAGTGAGCGAAAATAACTTCCCACACTAATCTAAGTAGGGGAGAGTTACAAAAATTTATTTTAACAACTTATACAACTACAGTAAGAGAAGCACATAGAAAATAATGGAAATAGAAAAGAAAGTACAAAAATACAACATACACCAAATATACGTGGGGAAAACCCTTTCAGCTAAAAAAACCCACCCTCCAAAAGCACAATACTTCTATATTACTTCAAATAATGAATACAAGATATCACCAAGTACAAGATTTTTCAAACAAGTGTTTTGTCACAAACACCTATCTTGGAGACAATATGATAGCACTTTGTTACCTACAAACAAACTATGCATTCTACAATGCAAGAAACTCATTTTATAGAGAGACACAAGCTTCAAGAAGAATATAGAAGTTCCAAGTCCACATGACACCATATCCAATGCATTAAACATGCATTTGGGCACATCACTAGTACATAAACAACAATATATGACTAAAAAAACTACTAAAAACTACTTATAAATGACTAAATTTGGTCACATGACCATTAGTAGTTTATCGAAAGTCATTTATAACGCGACCAAATTTATGACTAAACCAATTTTATTCATTTATTGGTTTTTTTGATTGATCAATTTGGTAGTATATTTAGTCGTTAATTTAGTCATTGATTTTATCATATATTTAGTCATATTATTCACTGAACTTGGTCATGTGATCATTAGTATTTTATTGCTAGTCATTTATTTAGGCATTTGATCAATTTAGTCATATTTATTCACTGATTTCTATCAATTGGTAGTATATTTTTTCATTTGATCAATTTGGTCATATATTTAGTCATATTTATTCACTGATTTCTATCAATTGGTAGTATATTTAGTCATATATTTTCAGTCATATTTGAGGATTTAAACATAAAACATAGAAATACACATCATGAATCATCAATTGAACAAAATAAGACAACCAATGAGAAGACAAAATCAATGAACTTTATTAATAAAAGAAAGGTGTTCTAGTTACAACTTAGAAATAGAGTATTACAATTTTTATTTTTAGTCAAAGACTAAAAATTTGAGTTACAATGCACATAATGAAATGATTTTTGCTTCATAAGTAGCCATTCTCGGTGAAAACATGTTTTAAACAACTCCCATTTCCTATATGAGTATTTGTTGAAAGACAAAGCATCCCTATGGCTTTTTGACTTATCATAAGGTTTCAACAGTTATTTTGACAACCCATACCCAACATGAAATTGCTTGAATCTCTGAGAAAAATACTCTACTATAAAGTATACATATGGCTTTTCCTTGTTGTACCAATACTATTCTTGACCCTTTTGATAGGTAACCTACAGTTTCATATAAATAGATTTAGATAACTGGTATGATGTTAAAATCATGAAAAAAGCATGCAAATGGATATATATTACCTCCTGGAGAAAATTTGAAATGTCCTTACACTACAATGTAACAACACAAGTATTGCACATAAAAGAAAGTGACCATAACAGTGTTTAAAAGTATGAAGATCATAAATTTGAATTTCTTGATACTCAATGAAATAGTCTCTCATCTCTTTTCTCCAAATATTCTTCAACCTATCATCCATGATGGCAAGTATTGTGCACACTAGTTTAATTTCCCAAAATCCACATATGTAGGTAGAACATTATTAAAGCACAATAAATCCTTTTTGTGGGATAAATGGAGCATTAATCGCATCTTAACGAATAAGAAAACTACTATAACCAAAAGCTACATCAATATTATAAATGATCAGTAATATCTAGGAAAGAGATTTGCATACTTTTTTGTAGAGAGAGAACTATTTGGATCAACCCTTACCTAGAATTTGTTCCTGACCTCAAAGGATTGTGAAACCTATAAGAGTAAAAAACCTGAATATTTATAAAACATATAAGAGAAACTTGAATATTTATACAAAATTTATGCAAATTAATATGTAATAGGGAAAGAAACCTGCCCCATCTTGTTTTCCTTTTAGAGAAAATTCATGCATATTAATATGTAATAGGGAAAGAAAACTAAAACTTTATAAAACCTATAAGAGAATTTTTTCCAAAGTAGCACAAATCATTAGCATGCCAAGCCTAAAAAATTACTAATTGCATAGACAAACAAATTTAGAGAACTGTGATTTATGAAGACAAAAAGCATAAAATCATAGAGTAATGCCTACTCTACAAATTGGATTATGGAGTTCCCTACTAGACATACATGAAAATGTGGAAGCATAGACAAGGAAAGAAAAATGTTTCAAAAAATGCCTCAAATAAATGTGATCCTGCTCTCCCGCAAGCACTTCAAGTCATGCCTGTAGTGATGTGGGGCTTTCCTGCATCACCACAAGCATGACTTGAAGTGCTTGCAAGAGAGCGGGTACAAACATTGATGACTATAATGAGAGGGTAGAAACTCTAAAATATGTAGTTTATTAAAATTTACTCTAATAATTCAAAATAATCATAAAACAAAAGTGAAAAAGACAATAGAATCATAAACATGCCCAATTCATGTCCAAAAATCGTTTCCTATGACATGAGTATTTTAGTAATTAATATCTCTAAAGATGTCTTTGACTTGAGAAAATTGAAATTCATGAACGTAAAACTTGATATATATCTATAGAAGTTAGAATTCTACAAATTTAGGTTTCATAAAATCAAAAAGAGGACTAAAAATGGGCTCACCAAAACCTGACTATATATCCATTGTTTTAGATGCAATGGACTAAGAAACCAATTCAAAAAGGATAATTTTTGACCTTACTATATATCCACTTCTTTTTTAGGCGATCCAAAGAATTTTGAGAGCCACTTTAGCATCATAGAAGTAGATCATATATGAATATAGGTTGTGTATTCCAACAACACTACTTTTTTAGTTGGATCCTAAAAGTGCTACAACTTATGCTCTTCTCTAAAACATTTATGCATAAGTGGGCAGGTGTGGTGAGGTTCAAATTGTAAGGAGATTGATGAAAGATAGAGAAATTAAAAAGATAATTGCATGTAGTTGGATTGAAGGGAATAAAATGGTAGATTATTTTTGTGTAGGAGACAGATCACATCCACAAACATGGAAGATTTATGGAAAATTAGAGAAATTGGCTTGGCAAATGAAGGCAACAGGGTGTTTCCAAATTTAAGAATTATGTTGTTGAATAGAAGAAAAAGAATCATTTATCTATCACCATAGTGAAAAGTTAGCAATTGAATTTGGTTTGTTAAACATGGCCCCTGGTACAACTATTAGAGTTGTTAAGAACCTTTGACTATGTTCTGATTTTTAGAATGCATCTAAACTCATCTCCAACATTGTTGCAATAGAAATTGTTCTAAGAGATGTGAACCATTTACATCATTTTACACAGGGACAATGTTCTTGTGTAGAATATTGGTTATGCTAAATGAAACAATCTCAAAAATAGCCTTCTAGGGGCCTTCCCCACTCTCTCGCAAAGATTTCTAGCAATGCCCATAGTGATGTGGGAAAGCCCCACATCACCATGGGCATGGCTGGAAGTCTTTGTGGGAGAGTGGGGAAGGTTGGGAGGACTAATAAAATCCAAAGCAGTCATGATTTGATTGTAGCCATCAAATATGTACATGAGGGACTTGATTGCACGCCTCTTTCCTCCTTGAAAGTTCAATCCATTAAGGAATAATGAAAGGGTCTTCCTTAATGATTATTTGTGCTACTCATATTTGGGAATAATGAATTTGGCAAGGAGAAACCCTTCCCCACTCTCTCGTAGACACTTCAAGAAGTCTCTACGGGAGACCAGGGAAGGCTGGGATGCACTCTTCCAAGGGACAAACCTCTCCAAATTTGAAAACCTTTTCCAACATACTTCCTACCTGTGCCAAAATGGTAGATTTGGAATAGGGTATGTACATCCATCAAAGCATGAAGGATAGAGGAATTTTTTTATTTGTTGTAGTTGAAATTTCCCTAGTAGACATGTATGCAAAATGTGGAAGCATTGACAAGGCATGTGAATTGTTTGGCAGAATGCCTCAAAGATATGCCATCTCCTGGAATGCAATGGTTGTGGGATACACACAAAATGGATTTATTGAAAAGGTTTTAGAAACTTTCAAGCAAATTCAATTAGAAGGTGTAAATCCAAATTCGATAACCTTTTCTAGCATACTCCCTACCTGTGCCAAAATGGGATCTTTGGAAGAGGGTATGGACATCCATCAAAGCATGAAGGATAGAGGACTTTTTTTCATTTGTTGTAGTTGCAACTACCTTGGTAGACATGTATGAAAAATGTGGAAGCATTGAAAAGGCATGTGAACTATTTGGCAGAATGCCTCAAATAGATGTCATCTCATGGAATACAATGGTTGTGGGATATGCACAAAATGGTTTTATTGAAAAGGCTTTAGAAACTTTTAAGAAAATGCAATTAGCGAGTGTAAAGCCAAATTCGACAACATTTGCTAGCATACTCCATGTTTGTGCCAAAATGGGAGCTTTAGAATAGGGTGTGGACATCCATCAAAGCATGAAGGATTGAGGAATTTCGTCATTTGCTCAATGTGTTTTATGCAAACACTAAAAAAAAATGTGGAAGTTGCTCAATTTTATTACATATTATTTGCATAAACTAGGTGTGCATACTATAAATTAAGTTACAAATCCAAAGATTTGCAAATCCTAAAGTACATTGGATTCTTTTAATAATTAAGAATGTCAAGGTTTTTTTGGATAGAATTTATGTTGGTAGATGGTCAGCGTTGCCCTCCAGATTCGTGACATGGACTAACCACCTCTCATGGATCCATTAACTCTGCAATTATATTAGTCATTAAAAGGTCGATCTTTTGGTGCAACAACAACTGTAGGCCAATAATTGGTATCAGAGCCAAAGGTGTCAGGTTTGAATCCCCTCGGGTAACACTGAGGGGAAGATTTTCTGGCAAATGGTTAGCACTCCCCTTGGGATTCGTGACATGGAATAATCACCTCTCATGGATTCGTTAACTCTAGCAGTTGTACCGGGCATTAAAAGGTTGATCTTTTGGTGCAACGGAAACTATGGGCCAACAAGTTAAAGTTAATTTAGACTCTAGCAATACAAAGATCACTTTTAAATTAGAAAATGGTAATTTTTGTTAAGAGAACATCATTCCATCTTCACTATAGATTAAACTCTAAAGAAAAAGATTTGATAGTCTTAAAAGGGATCAAATCAATAGTTCCATCTAGTTTCAATGATTTAGAGGTTGACAGACTCCTTGTGCTTATCCATGTTTTGAAGAAAAACTAGTTGCATGACTAGATATTAAAAACTGGTGTTGGGAAAATTTTCCTTTTAAGACAAAGCTTGAATTCCCTCATTATTTGAGGGAAGGTTATACAAATCGACCTATAAATGTAGTAGTGGATCATTCAAAAGGATTATAATTTGGATCTGGGACATATTATTAGTTGTTTTTGGCTCATGGGAAGTGATTTTATATGGGTTTCCAAGATTCTACTCAAGGTTATCTCTATAATTCTCATATGTTTTCATTTTGTATTGTGCATGTTTTTTGGTATGCTTAGCTCTGTGGGGATGCAAAATGTCTGAAACCTGAGGCATTCTACATATCAGCTTCTACATTCATCTGGAGAAATGGAAGGAAAATTGTAAATGATTAGTCATAACATGCAATCTCAAAATAGGCTTAATTTACTTACCAATTTTTGCAGACCCTACAAGAGAATGGGAAGTTAGTCAAGGTATGACTAAAAATAACACTAGTACATTTCTGGATGTAAGGTAATAGGAAGCATGTCAAAATAGGAAATATCTACTAGCCAATATTTACAAAAAAGTGCAAGGAAATAGACTACTAAGATAAAAATAACATGAGAAATGAGAGCAAGCAATTCATTTAAAGGAAAATTCATGAGAAAATTGATCTTATAAATAGAGGCTTGGGAATACAACTCTTAATTTAAGAAAAGCCACATAGATGGTCTGAATCAAATGTAGACAACAAGGCACTTGTTCAAGTTATGTTGCATTTTGTTAGATAATAAAGTATTTTGGAATTGAGCCTACATTGGAATTTATTGATGTGACTCAAGAATGCAACCTGAATACTAATTATACTTTCATATTCTCACTCACCTAATGTATACAAAATTCAAGACTATATATACTATCTTTCATTCTCATGTCAACCTCTTTTGGTTGGAATTAGTGTGGGATAAGATGTGTATGTAAATGAAAATAGATGAAGCTTTAAATTAAAAATTATACAGCCATCAAGATTGTGTGATTAATGTATCTCTACTACTAAATTTTGGTGTCATCACAAAATTTCTAGTATTCATGGTGTAGAAACTTCACAAACATACACTGCTTCTAGAACTACAAATACCTCATCTCAAAATAATACATTACATATTATCCCTAATTTTGACATTGAAGAAATTTCTTATGAAATAAAAATAGGACACAATGAACAAGTGGACAAGTGCTTTTGATAGTGGATAAAGAGAGTGCTCTTGACAGTGGACAGAGTGAGTGGTATTGACAACATCAAATAAAATACAGCCTTTACCAAATGCAATGCTATGGCAATCAAATATCATGCATAAATGAAGGTTCAAAAGATAGGTAATGCAAGGTTTATAAGGGGCATTTATAGTGGAATCTCAAATAGGACTGTGGTGTAAAGGATCAATGAAAGCCAAAATTCCATAACGGACAGTCATCAAATTGAATACAAGGAAATGATTTCAAGAGCACTGTCAACAATCTTATGGCTGTAAATGAAGCTTGTCAACATCCTTTATGAATGTCATAAAGGACTTTCATTGACCATGAAAATGATAAGCAATCAGTTCAAATGAGGGAACCTTATGATGGAGTAGTCCCTTCAACAATAAATGGAGCCCATGTGGATGGAAAATGAAGGATAATTATAAGCCCTTTGACTAAGCAATGACACAAAGAAGATAGACCACATTACAAAGATAAATAAAGGACAATAATATCCAATATTTATTGAAATATTTATACAGTATTTAAGATTTTTATAGTTGCTTCTCACATTCTCAATCTAGATTATTAATATCCAAGTAGTATGATTTATGAGAATGAATTTTCCATAAAATTATAGGACCTTCCAAGAGGTAGGAGAAACATGTTGCACTTGGCCAAGGCTACTAGCTAACTCTTAATATGTATTGTAGAAAGGATATGTATAAAGAATAGAATGTTTTTCTTTTCTTTAAGCCTATAGTAAAGATGCATGAAAAGGTCTCAGTACATACCTCATTTCCCATATATTTTAGATAGCCCTCACCACCTAGTGACATTGTTATGAAATGTATCATTTGTGATTCAAACAAAAAGATTCAATGTAAGATATTGTATGGTCTGAAACCAGCCTTTATTGTTTGATTTATCATTATAACTATGTTGATGTATGTTCCAAAGTTGATGATGAAAATACTTTTACAGAGACCTTATAAAAAATAATCAATTATATAAGAATAAAAAATGCTTGAACATGAAATTGTATATTATAACACTAGCTTCTATATTTTCTTCTATATTACTATAGTTATAATCAATTTATTATATGGAATCCAAAGATGAAAATAGTTTATAGAGATATTCTATTGAAATTAAATCAAGAAAAGCATATAACCTGTATGTGGAAACTTAACCACATCACCAAATGAGGTGCTTGATGTAAAATGAGTTGCATTTACCATGCTATCGAGGAAAATTGTAAACCTTGTGTAGTGTGATCCCTCGGTCAACAACAAGGGAAGGTGATTGCAAACATGACATGGAAAAGTATATTTCCTTGTCCATTAATAAGAATGCAATAGTCATGTCACCAACAATTGACTTTGCAATCGTAAACAAATGTATAGCACCATGTTAGTAGAGAGAATATGTTGCTTTAGAGAAAATAAATCAATATTCTTTACAACATCAAAATAAACAAAGAAAACACAAGTTATTCCTATAGATAACAATATTAACCTATTAGGTTATAAAATATAAATTTTGACAAGCATTATACAAGTTTTAAAGTTACAAGTATGAAAGAAAAGTAAAACTACTAAAACATCAAGGATACAATCCAATAACCCACCTATTTCTAAGTTTTCTCAACCTATAACTAAATCTTGTAGTAGTTATCCATAATATTTCACTATCAGTGTCCTATACAATCTCATAAATTCACATGCATTACCTCGGATCTGTTGAAATACTTTCCCACCACATGCAAGTTTCCAACCTAACATCATTATGTTCAAGACTGAGGGAAGAATGTTGGTAGGTTCAGGTGCAAGAAGTGGCCCAACAACAAATGATGGGTTTACCACAACCAAATCGAGGTCGTGCCCCTCTACATACTTCCAAGCCTCTTTCTCACCAAGAGTTTTTGCATATGCATACCAAAGTTATAGGAAAAACATACCCTAAATTTAAAATTATGCAGATGTGAATTGATCCTAAGAAGTAAAAGTTTTAATGGATAAGTTTATGGAGACATTTTTGGGATTTTTGTTGTTTATTCCAAGATGATCAAGTTTACTCTTATACCCACAACAAGTAGTGCCTATTAATTACTCTTGTACAAGCAATTCAATGCTTCTAACTAGTGAAATATAATCTTTAAAGGGGGGTATTTATAATTACATTATATTATTTACAGTATTCTAGATTGCTCCAATGGGACTCATCTAAAAGAGAAAGCTCTTGAGTATTGTAGTTATATCTAATAGCTTAGAAGGAGGATGTAAGCATGAATCTCTTTACAAAGGGTTATCTTGAACAAGACTTGAGGACATCGAGAGTCTCATTCACACTAGGATCAATGAAGGCCTACTGCTTGGCAATACATTCATAGAGAATAAAACTAAACCAATTATGTCATCATAACTAAAATAAAAAATAAAAAATCCAGTGGAGGACAACCTACCATGATATTGTGATCATTTGGTACTGCAATAGGGCAAGCAATATGAAACACCACATCCACTCCATTTATCACTTCATCAAATTTTCCTTCTTCTAACAGGTATGCTTTCATTATTTTAAGTCTTTCTTTACACTAGGTAGATCCCATACATACCCCATCTTCTCCACATTATCTAATTATAGGAAAATACATCATTTATATGTTTTTTTAAATTAAAAAAATCATTCTAAAACCTATATAGGATACATCAATACTTCAAAATCATTTGAAGGAATTTGAAATTATGCAAATATATGTCAGGATTAAACAAACAATAGCGTAAACAATATAACCCTTGTTGAGTAGAGCAAGAATGAGATAAGCAACAATGAGTCCTATACCTCATGTCCTGCACATCTCCTTACCATTCTCTATCATTCTTTACTAAAAATATTGAACCTTGCAATGAGCTTCAATTATTTACAAGGAGTCATTTCACTTCTCCATTTTGGCAAGCTATGCCTAAAAATACTTCTCCATTTTGGTGGGCTATGTGAAAATAAGGTTTCAACAAAAGTTTGAGAGTATGTTCTAAAATGAAAATTAGGAATAGTACTATTGATTTTTTATTTATTTATTCAAATATATTGTGACTAAATAAATGACTAACTATTTAGTCATTTTTATTTGTGTGACTAAATTAGTCATTTATTTACTCATTTATAGCTTAGTTACAAAAAATTAGTAGAACTTAGTCATTTTTAGTTGTTGTGGCTAAAATGTTTAGTCATGTAGTCATATATTTTCCAAATTCTACTAGTGCATGTACAACATTCCCTTACACCCCTTACAATGGTCTAACATGCAAATATTCTTCTTCTAAGCTTGGGCACCTAGAATATGCTAAAAATAGGTTATGACAAATGTATTACAACTGTAATAGAATATGTCATAAATCTATCATAGGATTCGTAGGAGAATCTGTCATAACTGACTAAAAATAGATGATTCTCTTACATCCTGTCATAACCCATCTTGGGCGCCAAATTTCTCCATACATTTAAAGATGCCTTATGATGTGTCATAGAATCTATCATATGTCATAGATTCCAAAGTGGGATGATTATGTGTCAACCAGTCACTTCCAATGGGGATGCCACCTAGCTGATGGGTCCCAATTAATGGCATGACACTATAGGAACTTAAATAATACAAATAAATACATTATGCATTCATTAAATCAATATTAGGACTCTAAAGTTGAGACACCTTAATCCCAACATTCTCCCACTTGTTAAAGCCCTATCGAGAGTCATATAGAATCATCTACTCAGGGCCCCAAGGCCCATGGAATCATAATACAATTTGAACTTCTCCATGCTCACTAGTTTTGTCAGTGCATCTACAACATTCAACAAAGTGACAACCTTTTCTAGGTTCACCTTTCCATCTTCCAAATATCAAAAACAAAATGATATTGAACATTGATGTGCTTTGTTCTGGCATGGAAGGTAGGATTCTTTGCTAGACATATCACACTTTGACGGTCACAACAAATAGTAATCTATCATGCATCTAAAACAATATCAAAACACAATATCTTAAGCCAAAATAGCTTCCTTATAGGCATGAGTGGATTCCATGTGCTTTTCCTTTGTCATGGACAATATGACTACAACCCACCACTTACTCATCTAGCTGATAGCACCACCAAACATCATAAACAAATAACCAATGGTGGATCTTCTACTATCAATTTCACCTACCCGATTTGAATCCACATATCCTCAAATGCTTGCAAAATGTTGAGGTCCATTAGGATAACCATGAAATCACAAGGCATACTCAGAAGTGCCCTGTAAATATCTGAACACTACTCTTTGAATTGCATCCCAATGCACCCATCTAGGATTAGCCATAAACTAGTTAAGGAATACCACTACTTGGGAAATGTTTGGTATCGTACACACTATCACATACATTAGAATTCCAACTGCACTTGCGTATGGTAGTTTGGTCATGTCCTTCATCTCAATAAGATAATTTAGACAATCATTCACGGAAATCTTTGTCCCCTGCAACACATAAAAAACTAACTAACTGCAATCTACCATGTTGAATCTCTCCAAAACGAAGTTGACATGGCTTAACCAAAGCTTTATATTAGCTATCTCTCATGATTTCCATTCCCAAACTTTACCTAGGTGCACCTAGGTCTTTCATCTCAAACTATGTTAACAACTGAAACTTCAAATCTGAAATCATACTTTTACCATTCCCAATAAATAAGATATCATCTGCGTGTAGGAAAATAGTGAGAATGTGACCATTATCAGTTTTAAAGTATACACAATGGTTAGATTTAGATCTTTGAAATCTCAATGACAACACATAGGCATCAAACTTCTGATACCACCTTCTAGGAGACTTTTTCAAACCATAAAGAGACTTTTTCAATTTTCAAACCAAATTTTCTTTACCTTTTTTAGAAAAATGCTCTGGATGTGACATGCAAATATCTTCCTCCAAATCACCATGAAGGAACGTTGTCTTCACATCCATATATTCCACTTCAAAGTCATATGTTGTTGCAGCTAACAACAAAATCTGGATTGATGTCAACTTTTCTACAGGAGAGAATATCTTGCCATAATCAGTTCCCTCCACCTGAGAAAACCCCTTAGCAACCAACCGTTCCTTATGCTTCTCAAAACTAACATTAGGACCACACTTTTTCTTGAACACCCATTTACAACCAATAGGTTTATGTCCACTAGGAAAAGGTGTCAGGTCCCAAGTCTCATTTTCTTTAAAGAATTCATCTCTTCATCCATGGCTTACATCTAGGAATATGAATCACTCACACCCAATGCCTCTCTAACCATCCTAGGCTCATCAGTGTTAGTAATCAAGGCAAAAATGCAACTGGAATCCAATAAAGAATAACCAAACCTTTCCTATTGGCACCTAACTTATATAGACCTCCTTAATGGTTGAGGTAGAGGTTCTTCTTCTTCTTCAAAAATTTTAGATTTTCTTTAACTCTCCTCATTTTCAGATCCAATAGGATTGTGTCATTCTTCTTTCTTTGGAGTAGGTTGAATTTGAACTACCTCCTTCTTCTTCTTCTCCTCTTTCTTTGGTTGTAGCTCAACAATACAAGGTTTCATCTCTCTGAAGATCACACTTCTATTATATAGAACCTTCCAAGCTTATGGATTCCAAAGCTTGTACCCTTTCACACTGACACCATAATTGATAAAGATACACTTAACAACTTTGTTCTCCAACTTTGACCTCTTCTCAAATGAAACATGAGTGTAAGCTTTACAACCAAATACTCTAAGATGTCTCAATGAAGGATTTTACCAAACCATGCCTCCATGGGTGTCTTACCAACAACAAATAACATGCAATGGCTACCTCTTTAGCCTAAAAAGTCTGCTCAAGGCTTGTACCACTTAACATACTCCTAGCCCTCTTAATCAACATTCTATTCATCCTCTTTACAACTCCATTTTGTTGTGGATTGTATGGATTTTTCTTATGTCTCTCAAACCCATGGTCTTTATAGAACTTGTCAAACTTTATGAAACAAAACTCACCACCATTATTAATCCTCAAACACTTAATCTTTTTGCTAGTTTGATTTCATACCAAGGCTTTAAACTCCTTAAATCGACTAAAGACTTCAACTTTACTTTTGAGGAAATAAATGAATGTCCTTATACTATAATCATTTATTAAAGAAACAAAATATATAGATTTTGATAATGAAGGAACATTTACTGGACCAAAAACATCTAATGAACATAGTCCAAAACCCCATAAGACTTATGATAACTAGAGTAAAAAGAAACATGGTGTTGTTTACCATATACACAATGTTCACAAAATTCGAACTCGAGATTGCAATCATCAAGTCCTTCAACAAGGATCTTATTTTTCACGGTTCTAAGACCCTTCTCACCAATGTGACCAAGTTTTTGGTGCCATAACATTGTCTTCTCTATAGGAAGCTTCATTTCCATGGAATGAGCACCCTTAGGTACCCAAAATGCATGACAATAGGATGTAGCTACAACATGCTTCTTATTTGCATAATCTAATAGTGAGGATGGAAAATCTAAAGGTCTCTTCTTTCGTACATCAAAATAATTATTAAACTATATAGTGCTTGCATTAAGCTAAAATAGAGTGCCAATACAAACTCCTTTAGCTAACACCATAGCTCCTCTTGTCATCTTGCATCCTCCACCAAAGAAAACAAATTGCACTCCTTAATCATTTAGTTTACTTACAAAAAATAGGTTTCATGCTAAACCTAGGATATGCATGACACAATCAATCCTCTTCACTCTTCCATCAAAAAAAAAAATTCACTCTTCCACAACCAACAATATTTAGATGAGAGCCATTGCCTAGGTACACCTCTCCGCCATTGTACTCCTCATACTTCAAGAACCAATCTCTATGAGAAGTCATGTGAAAGGATGTACCTGAATCTATCAACCACACATCATCTGATGCATGGGCTTCCAATGCTGCAATAAATGATTCTCCATCATCTTGAGATGATTTATCGGATTCAAAATTAGAGAGACTTGTTTTTCTTCTTCTTCTCCTTCTTGCAATATTTTTTAATGTGGCCTATTTCACCATAGTTCCAACATTTTTTCTTGGACTTCCTACTAGGAGACTTAGATATCCTTAGATACTTTGATTTAGATTTTTTGTCTTTCTTCTTGCCTCTCTCCTTTGGTCTACCACAAACTGCAAGGGCCTCCTTTTCCATCTCAGAAGACTTCCTTTGCATCTCTTCAGATAATAGAGAGACTTGTTTTTCTTCTTCTTCTCCTTCTTGCAATATTTTTTAATGTGGCCTATTTCACCATAGTTCCAACATTTTTTCTTGGACTTCCTACTAGGAGACTTAGATATCCTTAGATACTTTGATTTAGATTTTTTGTCTTTCTTCTTGCCTCTCTCCTTTGGTCTACCACAAACTGCAAGGGCCTCCTTTTCCATCTCAGAAGACTTCCTTTGCATCTCTTCAGATAATAATGAGGAAACAATCTCATCCATCTTGAAGGTGGAATTATTGTTTCTAATAGCCATTACTAGGTGATCCCAAGAGTCCAAAAATTAACACAAAAGGAGCATGCAATGGTATTGTTCATCAATCTTGTCTCCAATGGAACCCAATTGTGCAACCAACATGTTGAATGTATTTAGATGATCTGCTACAGACCCTCCATGTTCCATTTTCAAACAACACATCTAATTTCTTAGAAAAACCTTGTTTACCAAGTATTTAGATTGATAGACATCACCAAGCTTCTTCCATAGAGAATCATAAGTTTTCTCTTCATGGACATTCAAGAAGACAAAATCAGCCAAACAAAGTCTAATAAGACCCTTTTCTTTCCTATCCATGAGATCCCAATCTTCTTGTTTCATACCTGATGGTTTGGTTCCAGAAATAACATCCCATAGATCACGGTCTACAAGCATGTCTTCCATTTTGGGCTTCCAAAGTTCAAAATTACCATCATTAAAATTCTCCATCTCAATCCTCCCAAATTTTCCTGTCATCTCTTTCCTACAACAAGGTAATGAAACACACACTTATGCAAAACTCCCACTGAAACAAATATTAGCTCAAAAAACTTTTCAAACCCAACAAAGGAACCAAGGCTAGCTAGGCTCTAATACTGACTAAAAGGAATTCGGGTGAGAAAAAATAGCTTCCTACACTAATCTAAGTAGGGAAGAGTTACAAGAATTTCTTTTCACCTTATACAATTACAATAAGAGAAGTACATAGAGAATAATGGAAATATAACATCAAGTACACAAAAACAACATACACAAGATATACGTGAGGAAAACCCTTTTGGGTAAAAATCCCCACCCTCCAAAAGCACAATACTTCTATATTACTTCAAATAATTAATACAAGATATCACCAAGTACAAGCTTCTTCAACAAGTGTTTTGTCACAAACACCTATCTTGGAGATAATCCTACAACACTTCGTTACCCACAAAAAAACTATGCATTCTACAATGCAAGGCAGTCGTTTTATAGAGAGATACAAGCTTCAAGAAGCATCTAGAAGGTGAGGGGCATCCAAATCCATATGGCACAATATCCAACACATTATACATGCATTTCAACACATGTATAACATTACCTTACACCTCTTACAAATATTCAAACATGCAAATATTCTTCTTCCAAGCTTGGGTGCCTAGAATATGCTAAAATAGATTATGACATATGACTTACAATTGTCATAGAATATGTCATAAATCTATCATAAGATTCGTAAGAGAATCTATCATAACTAACTAAAAAGGTCGATTCTCTTACATCCTGTCATAACCCATCTTGGGTGCCAACTTTCTCCATGCATTCAAAGATTCCTTATGACACACCATAGAATCTATCATATGTCATAGATTATAAATTGGGATGCCTATGTCCACATGGGATGATTATGTGTCAACCACTCACTTCCAAAAGGGATGCCACCCAGTCAGTGGGTCCCAATTAATGGCATAACACCATATGTAATTAAATAATAAAAATAAAAATAATTATAAATTGATTAAATCCATATTAGGACTCTAAGGTTGAGACACCTTAATCCCAACAAAACTTTCCACAATTCTAACACTTAAACTTGGAATTTTTATAGGATTTGGATCTCTTACCATATTTAGATTTATAATTTTCTTTCTTGTTGTCCTTCTTCTTTTATTTATCCTTTGGTCTTCCATGAATATATTGGGCCTCCTTTGTATATTTTAAAAAATATTTTTGTAACTTTTGAAAGAGTTAAGCAACTAGTGCCTCATCAATTTTGAGTTTTGAGGTTGTTCTCCAAATTGCAATCACTCAATGGTCCCATGAGTTTAGAAAAGAATAAATAAATCTTTCAATTATTCTCTTCCTCTATTTTCAATCCAAAAAAAGTAAAAATAGGTCACAATCATGTTGAATATTTTCAAATTCTCACTCATAGAACCACCACCATCCATTTTTAAGGTGTAAAAAATTATTGTTAGAAAATTTTGTTAACTAGGGATTTTTCCAAATATAAATCTCCCAACTTCTTCTAAAGAGCTTGCATGGTGGATTCTTCATGTACAATTAATAAAAAATATTTTCCAAGTATAGTCTAATGAAGCTCTTTATTTTTATATCTAATAGATCTAATTCAATTTGACACAATGCATTGATTTTGGATCTAGCTATGGGTAATTGCACCAAATTAGGGGACAAATAAGTGACCAAATAAATAAAAAAACCATAATTTAAATGTGTTATACATGGCCTACATGTATTATGGCTTGGTAAATTCCAAGCAATAACATAAGTACATTATATAGTGTGTACATGTTATATAATGCACTCGTGTTATATACATCATAAAGAAAAAAACTCACCACACATTTTTATTATCAAAAACCATAATTGACTAATAAAATGAGACCAAAATGTCAGCATCTCTTGCATATGTTTCCTTAAATTTCCAAAAAAAATCCTAATTTTCTCCAATGTTGTGTCAAAAGAGAGGTAAGTGGTCAATATATTTTTAATCAAATATTTTTTTATTTTTATAAATTTGGATATTTTAGAATTCATTTATTTATATTACTAACTCCTCCAAACCCTAATTTAGAACCAAATTTAGATGAAGAAATTCTTGAAAATAATTCCCATCATCTTAATCTCCTCAACACTTCCAAAAAAATCCTAGACAAAGACAAGAGGAATTATTATGGTATTTAAAATAAAATAAATTTCAAATGGCATAATTATTTTGAACATTGAAGGAATCCATAGCAACCCCCAACATGCATCACTTGCTTCATCATTGGAAGCAATAATGAAGCAAGTTGACTCATTGATAGGAAAAATAAGTCAATGGGAAATTCATAGAGATGCATATTGTGACTTTTATGTGGCAAAGATCTCATATGATGAGGTGAAAAAAGATATAATAAAAGGCCAAATCTATGCTTTCTTAATTGATTGTAAAACTAATGTGCCTATTGTTATGAATTAAAAGAGATTTTGTATCCATTGGTGCAATTATGATGATATGATTTTTTTTTTGAGATAGGTGGTGGATGGTATTTAACCAACCTCCCTGTAACAACCACAAGGTACCTCTATATTTTTTAGAAAATTTTATTGTGAGGTTTTCCCACAAAATTCCTAATTATTTTGATATGGAGTTTCATGGTAGAGGTGGAGACTTTACTCAATATATAGTGGGAGCTCGTTGGGTAAAAAACTAGCAATTAAGATTGCAAGAAAAAAATCTATTCATCATGTGAGGGTTCCATTTATTATTAAGGAGACTATGGAGGTGTAAAATCTCTATGTAATTGCTAGATTCATAGACTATTTATGTGACCTCCCACTTGTGTTATTGTAGGAAAAATGGAGCATCATAAAACATCATCTAGGATCAGTATGTGCATTCAGTAGCATTCATTAAATTTAGGAACCTCAAAAGCATATGATACTATGCCTTGAAGTGAAAATTGACATAGTTATTTTCCCACTATTAATTCTTAAATTAAATAGGTTGCAATTAAGTTTTAAATATTTTTAGATCAAGTAGTTTCAACAGCATTACAGGACACACAAGATTAAACAAGAAGAATAAGACAGAAGAGAAAGAACATAGATTTGTGTGGGGAAAACCCTTTCAAGTAAAAAAACCCACAATCCAAAACCACAAAGCCAATATATTAGTCAATAAAAAAATTAATTAAAATACATTCTTTAGTCCCAAGGCCATTATAGGAGATTTACATCTTGTTCCATCTTTGAAAAAATTTTGATAGCATAACCCATGTGAATAACACTCTCCTCTTTTTACTTCTCTAGAAAAACACCTATATACATAGAGTATATAGTTCCCATACTAGAATTTTCCTCAAATAAATGCCCATACATGAACATGCAACATGAAAAGAACCATGTATACAACATGCACATGCAAAAAAGAACCTATCAAAAATGCATGCACTTCAAAAGGCATCCACATTCCAAGTTAGCTCAACTAGGAATAGAAACTGCATCCATGCACAACTCCCGTTGCAAATAGAAACTTCCAATATTAAATTTTCAAAGTGGGTGCCAAATACCACAAAAATAGGTACATGCCATAGTTAACTCAACATGCCTTGACACATGTCACTTCCTTGCAACTCTGATAAGTTTTTACAAACTTCTCTCTCCAAATGAGTGCCCAAGTGACAAGTGTCACTATGGTGTACCTCCATGAAGTAGGCACAATAAACAATGCTTCCATGAAGTTCCTAGGTGATAAGTGGCACTTCGTCAATCTTTGTATCTTGCATGTAGGATATATCTATCCACACTGGGTCCCTCAAATTTCTATGAAAACTATTATAGTTGTCAAATTAGGATATATCAATATTTGCACAAATATTTATCTCAAAAATAATGCTAGGAATCAAAGGTTGAGACTCCTCAATCCAAACATTATCCCACTTGTCAAAGACCTTCCAAGAGTCCATGGAATCAATAGGATTTAATTGCTAATAGTCAACCGATGAGAAAACATCATCACAACCATACATGAAATCACATGAAACTCAAACAATGATCTCAACCTCCAATCAAGACACCTACAACATCATCCAAGATGTCTACCATCTCAGACAACAGTTGTTTCCATCTTCCAAAGGAAAGGAACAAGCCATGTTGTATATGCACTAGTCTAAATAACACAACCATCAAATCCAACTGATAGCAAAGGCTATAGGATATTGCCACAACTCACTGTGCTCATGAGCTAAAAAAAATATCAACCAACTCCAAGCCCATAACCAGAACATAATTTTGAAGTTGTAGAATCCTCTAGAGAACAAGGTAAACCATTAGCTAGAACAACCAAAAAAGGTTTCCCTCATCACCCACAAGATTGAAAATATCACCCACATCAAATGCTAGTCCATCCAATCTACTATACCTCAACCGTATCGTGGATAGTATAAAATACTCATGCCAACAACATAACCAACCCACCAACCGCAATCACAATCTCCCTGTTCTGAAACAATCGATGAATACAAACACATCTATGAACTCACATCGCATGGGTAATGTCTAGTCTAAAAATACATCAAGGCACACCAATTCTACCAATAGCACCACATAGAGGAATTATCCATGCAATATGAAGAACCATACATAATGATGTGCACACCTTGTAACCAAAAAACCATTGCAAGTACATCTCTCACCATAAGTCTCAAAAAATCTCCCATGTTCTCCACATTTGACAAAGGATGGAGATAAAGGAACCTCCATGTCATTATCCAAAACCAAGTGACAACACATGACAACAAACCAATAATCACTATATAGCTCCACATATGATCTAAACTCCAACATCATGTGAATCAGAACATCCATGAAGAAAACAAAGACCAAAGAGAGAAACTCTACACATCATACACATGTAGAATGTCCTTCTACATACACCTCTAAATATTAAACTATGTCAAGTATGATCTCCTCTGTAACCCCAAAAGAAAAGAATCAACAATACCCATCCTATATAATCTCCAAGATCAAACACAACATATGCATCATATAATCACATGGATGTAAGCTTCTCAAGAGAAGACCAAACTAAGTATATTTCCCATATCAAGAAATTAGCTCACTACCATCTCCTAAAATCCTCATAAATGAAATCACAATGTCAACTCATAAACTCAAGGAGATAACTATGCTAAACATCTCTCATAATGAATCATCTAGAACCATCTAACCATAGCTCAAGATCCATATCTATGAAACATAAGAATAACACCTAATAGGACCAAAGGGCTATGCCTCTCAAGTGAAAAAATTTTAAGTAGATCAAGAGTAGGGAATGAGAATGCTCCTCCAAGATATCCAATTCATCATAACTTATCCAAGAGAAATCTCCTCACAAGTCTATCATGAACTCACATCCATGTCTAGGTGAAAATATCCTTAGAATTCCTATTAAGTTCTCATCAAGAGTACCCATATCAACATATTCTCTCACCCATGTCTCCATGCATCCATGAGCACTAACAACCAATCAACTCATGTTAAGCTCCAAATTTAAACACTGCACTCTCATGAAGCTCGCAAGTACATGACCAATGTACTCAAAAAAAAAGAAATTTTTAGATCATTTTCAAAGTTCCAACTACATTCAGGAACCTATCATGACATTGTGATCTAAAAAGTATCATACCAACACTCTAATGTGTTATCTAGAATCCATCATGGCACGACACTAGAACCCATCCTCTTAATAGAGGATCACCATATCCTCCAAGGAGATCACATACTCCAAGTGAAAAATCCATGGTCTCAAGAGCAATGTAATATGCCAAAAACCTAATAGGCCATCAAGAGTATACCATGACATACCAACAACATACTCTAAACCAAGATCACCTGTTCAAGAATTATTGATATCCCAACCAAAACTCCAAGAGTCTTTCATGACTCTAAGGTGTCACACATATTCAATCTCATGATGATGACCATCTCCAAATAATATTCATGCAAATACAAAAGAACTCTTCTACAAAAAAATATAAGATCTCCTCCTAGTAACATCTGCAACACTAAAGAAGATCATCCATCACCAAGTGATGAATCCACAGTCACCACTAAAGCTCCCATTGAGTAGTGATACTAATCTCTCCAAGAATTATGACTTAACCATCTCTTATTCTGAAGATCCTCTAGGTCTACACACCCACATGTCCATCTGACAAATATCAAGTGGCAGAAAGATCTCCAAGTCAAGGAGATACACCATTATTATCACAATAGCTCACATAAGATAGTGTATTCAATCTGACAATACTTCAGAATCCAGTGTGTCGGATTGAATTGTACATTTTACATGCAGATTTTTATCATGAAGCTTGATTGAATCTTCATCAAGGTGGATCACTTATCAAATCATCAACAAATCTTACAAAGGAGTTGGGAAAGGGCCAATTTTGACACATGAATTGGCACCAACTCCCCCATGGGATCAAGATTTTTCTTAGTTTAGATAGATTTAATTTGGTTTATTGCATTGTTCTTCATTTTTCATTTCTATCTAAATTTTGTAAATGGATTTCATGGGGAATCTTTATTCTCACTTGCATTTGATCTAACATTATTCTTGTTTTCTATGTTTGTGCATTTTCAGGATTAGGGTTCACATTTTGGCGCTAGAATGAGGGCAAAATCTCAAGATTTCATCACTTTTTTCACAAATTTCGTGTTTTTTTAACATTTTTTGTGTACACAAGAAAAATGAACCGTACATAGTCTCGCAGTGCTATATTGTGTCACCTACAGAGATGTGGTGTTGTATTGCACCGCACCCATTCTAAACTACGGCTCTGTATTGCACCGCACCTGCTCCAAACTTCACCGCATCTGTTTCTCGCTCATAAAAAATTCAAATTTTGGCCAACTCCGCCACGGATTTCTATTGCAAACTGCACCGTGTGCCAAACTACGCCGCACCCACGGTCTATATTTCTGTAGAGTGTCACACCCAGTCAAACATACGACGCTATATAGCGCTGCATATGTTCCAAACTATACCGCATTTGCTAACTGCGCCGCACCTACAGATTTCTGGTTTTTTTTAACCTTTTTTTTTTGTGATGCAGGAACTTCCCGAGGTCATAAATTTTGACTCGGATGTAGGTTTTGGCTGAAATTTTATAGGTGGCATGTGGTTTGGCAACCAATCTAGATGGGTTGGATGCCATTTTGGCACATTTCCGGGGCTTGGAACTTTCATCTTGGCCCTCAAAATGACTTTTTAAAGTTTTTTCCTAGTTTTTTGAAAGTTGTTTGTATTAATAACTCAAAGTCCATTTTTCAAATTTAGGATGTTAGTTGGCAATTCATCCCATATTAGTTTTATAAATTTTTTGGTAAAAAATAGGACTCTCAAAGTCATAGATGAAAAATTACCAAAAAAGGAAAAATCTTAAAATTGTTGAAATTGGCCTAAAAAGGATTTTTTCTTATCAAAAGGGAAGGAAGGAAAATGAGGGCCAAGGGTTCTTGATGATTTTCTCATCTCATTGTATCAAGTGTTTTTAAACACTTTGGGATAACTTATAATCCCTTTCTAAGGAATTTGTTTACTTTCATGCTCTTAGAACAGTAGACTTCTTTTGGGTTCTAAAATAAACAATCAAATTTATTTTCGAAAGTTGCCAAAGGGCTAAAAAGAACCTTAGACAAATATACTAGATTTTTTTCAAAGGTTAACAGTTGAACAAGGCAATCTCACACTTTCTTTGGTGCTTAGAAAGAACTCATTATTGCTTTGAGGGATTTAAAATGAACATGTGTCTTGTAATCTTTTTTGCAAAGTAGTGTCATTTGAAAAGGCGTATGCGCTTCTCTCGTGATTCATGGTGATCTTGAGAATAAAAAGTCTTTTTGGTGACACTAAGTTGCATAAAATATTGCCTCCACATTTCAATTTGGGTACCTAACAATTGAACAAAACATGCAAGTGTGAGCACGGCATATTGTGGAGGTTCTCCCTTTGTTTTTTAACAAAGGTTAAATTAAACGATGGGATATGCTATCTTGCTATTGTTTATCCTAGTAGGCCTGCCTTGTGGGAAAAATTAATCACCCAAGGGAACGACCCAACTGGGAACACGCTAAAGACAAGCGACTTCCAACCAGTATATAAGTGTCGATTCTTGAGGAAAGTTCAAGAATCACGACGATTATTCCAACAAGATGGACAAAAATGGGCTCTCACCGACATTGGATAATCCCCCACGAACGAAATGCCCGAATTAAAACCCTTGTTTAGAAAAGGCCAAAACCTTGTCTATTTTGTTGGTGCAAAAGGTCATGTCCTTTGAAGCCGCCCCACGTTATACATGTGGTTTTGTTGTAGAGATGGAAAGTATGCCATGGGAGATTCATGGGTACTAATGTTTGGCTAACCCGAGAAGTGTGTGTCATGGAGGGGAGCCAGTTTGGTCAAGCATTTAGCCATTCACACAAAATATGCACAGCTGGATTCGTCCAAGTGGGAACCTAATGAAATATTGTCTCATCATCCTAGGGTTGTACATTTGCTTGGAAATCAAAACACATTGCTTGGTCCTTAAAAACATTTGAAAACAAACATACACAAAGAGGTTTGAATTTCAAACCCCTTGGAGGAAATAAATACCTTTTGACAAATTTAAGTACTCTTGCTTTCCCTAGGGATCATATCCTTAGAGGTTTCTAAGTGCTTGGATTCTATCATCATTTTTTTTCACTAAGGTTAAACCTAGGAAACCTTTGCCTTGATTTCCACATAATACACTTTTCTAGATGAAATAAAATTAGAACATTGAACATTCAGTTTGAAAAACATAATCAAGAAAGTGTTTGTGGTAAAAAGAACCAAATCTAAACAAGATAACAGACAATTGAACCACACATGTGCTTGATCCATTTTGAGTCATTTGGTTTCCATGCAAGCATTGGTCTTTTGGTTTGAATTACTTCTAGGGAAAAGCATGTTCTTCATCACCTTGGTCTTGTAAGTAAGTTCTCATATGGTCATCTAGGATCAAGTCAAAACACTTCATCCATCCCTCAACATCAATCAAACATCATCTCACCAAACAACTTTTGGGAAATTTGGAAACATCACCTATTCTAGAATTTTAGGAAAAATATACATCACCTTATTTGACTTAACACACTTAGTCAAATTATCAATCATCTTGAGCAAATTTACCTCTAGGATAACACAACTTCCTAAGGTTTACAAGTTCAAAAAATCACTTTGTTTGGCTTAACACGCCTAGCCAAATTAGCATCTTGTGTACATGTTTTCTCTAGGATAACACAACTTCCTAGATTTTACAAGTGCATTATCACTTTGTTTGCCTTAACACACTTAGTCAAACTATCACCAATCAAATCACATCAAAACAAGTCCTTAAGTCTAGCATTGATCCAAAGTTCTTAAAAGTTCAAACACCTATATCATTCACCTCTTTCATCTTTCATCTCATCAATTGGTCCTAAACCCCTCAAAGGTCAGCAAGGTCAAAACACAAGAAGAACATGGACTATAAACTTGATTCCTACATCATGATTAATCCAATTCAACCAAACTATTCAAGTATCGCAATGCCAATTAATTTTCAAAACTTGCATTTGTACAATCCATACATGGGATCATTATCTCCTCCAAACATCAATGGAACAAATGTGAGCATGCCCAGTCTAAATTTTAGAACATCTTTTCCTATGGTAGATTTAAATCAAAGCCAAAACTTACAAATCTATCAACCAAACAATCAAGGCATGATCCTTCCCCCTTTACCAACCATCAATCAACTGAATCCGAGAAACACCCCCTTCATAAATCAAAGCTTCATATCAAATCCTCCCATTTTCCATCGATACAAAAGATGGAAAGCATTCAAGCAACCCCAAAAAACAACACCATTCCCAACCCATCGCCACCATCACCAAAACACAATTAATTCTCCATCCTGTTGCAAGCCTCTCAACAAGTTGCCCGCCAAAAGGTGCTCCAAAACCAACAAGCTGCACAACTAGCTACTTAGCAAGCGAAAGTGAAATTAGCCACCCAACAAGCTGCACAAGCCGCACAAGCCATACAAGCTATGCAAGCAGCACAAGAAGCCCAAAAAATCACAAGCTAAAACTCAAGCCCAACACCAGGCTCGACAGGCACAAGCACAATACCAGGTGCAATTGCAAGCAATCTATTAGCAAGTAGCTCAACAGCAAGCCCAACAACAAGCATTATTGGCACAAAAACAACACGACCAACAATAAGCATTGTTGGCTTAGCAGCAAACGCAGGCCTTACTCCCACAACAGAGTTTGCAACAAACTGCCACCACAATTGTTGAAATCAAAAATCAAGATCTATCCATCGATGAACACCGTGAAGATGTTTCCACCTCATCTAATGAAAAATCAACATACGTCAAGAGCCATTTTTTGTTATGATCAAGACCCCTCCTACAAAGATCTATTTCAAGGAGTGTTGATGTTATTTGATCCTATTGACATAATCCAAAATCCATCCACCAATTATCATGTTGACAATGTCTCTACATCACCTAACGAGTTAGAGGACATATCTCAAGAATTTATTCCAAAGCATAATCAACATCTTTCACCAAGGTCTAGCAATGATATTTTCCAAAACATATGGACATCCTTTGACCTCATGACATTTGACAAACTTCCTATGCCTAATGAAGATATCCAAGAAAGCAATCCATTCTTTTAAATTAACCCATGTCAAGAACTTGATCCAAAGCATGTCAAAAGCAATTCCAAAATCATTCGAGATCAAGAATTTGCATCTCCAAGCTATTACAATGATATAATGGACACCCTCCTATCTATACAAGATGATCATATCCACATATCACATACCCCTCCATCTACCCATGAGATGCTTTCTTTGGATGGACACGTGGATGATCTTCATTCAAAACAAGGGTCTCATACTCTTGAAATCATTACCAATGAACAAGAGTTCCTACTCTTAACATTTGTATGCATAAGCAAGAAATAGAGAAGTCCTGAAACATGTCAGAAATGGGTCATGAAGAAGACTTCTACAGAAGTTGTGAGTCAGAAACATCATGTGAAAGCATATCAAGAATGAATCATGAGGAAGACTTTTACAAGGACAGTGAAGCATCAACACCTCTTGAAGGAGCATTGGAATCTGATATCTCACAAGATCAAACTAAAGATATCAATCAAGCATTCATCCCACATATGGAGTATCCCATCACATATAAAGTTGGATCACTTACCTTTATTAGGGAAAGCTACCTCATCAATAAAAAAGCTATCACTTTTGAAGATCCACCACAGAGCAGAGAAGGATTAGCACCTTGTTTCCAAGGAAAATCATATCCTATTGCAAATAAGTTTTTTCAGTAGATGAATTATCAAGGTAGAGGATTAGGCCTACATGAACAGGGTATCCTAGAACCAATATAGATTGTTGGAAATCCTAAGCATCAAGGCCTTGGTTATTCAACAATCAAGGGATATAAACAAATTAGTGATACTTCCATAAATTTGGGGGCAACTTCGTCTCAAGCAAACGTTAATATAGGGAGCATGAAGAATCCTTATGATGAAACCAATGTCAATACTACAGCCCACCATGCCATGAATCTTCATCCATCCATCACCCCATCCACAGATTGGGACCAACATCAAAAGAAAGATTTGAATCAAAGCATGAAAAATTTCATCAAAGAAAAAGAAGCTAAGAAGCATGAAGGACAAATCAAATACATATGGATACCAAAAAGTACAAAGAAATATTATCCCTATCAAACTCCATTAGTCAAAGAAACTATGGGGAAAAATCAAAAAGGGAAAAGTATCCATAAAAGATGTCCACAAAGACAAAGGCATGCTTCTCAAGTGACATACAAAGTGTATCAAGCAATTGGTCCTAATTCCATGCACACTTCCATATCCACCCATTATTTCTCATCTTCCCAAGTTTGGAGAATCAAAGGTTCCAAACTATCAACCAATCCATCTCTTATTCCTAAACACACTACACCTAATCTTGCACATGCACAAACATAGAAAACAAGTATAATGTTAGATCAAATGCAAGTGATAATCAAGATTCCCCATGAAATCCATTTACAAAATTTAGATAGAAATGAAAAATGAAGAACAATGCAATAAACCAAATTAAATCTATCTAAACTAAGCAAACTCTTGATCCCATGGGGGAGTCTGTGCCAATTGATGTGTCGAAATTGGCCCTTTCCCAACTCCTTTGTAAGCTTTGTTGATGATTTGATGAGTGATCCACCTTGATGAAGATTCAATCAAGCTTCATGATAAAAATCTACATAACCTAGCTAAGAATGTGAAAAAATGGATGAAACTAGATATGCTTGAGGAAGAAGTTGAGTATAGTAAGTTTACTCAAATTGTGGATGTTAGAATGAGAGGAAGAGTCTCTCATTTATAGATTTCCAAAATGGAAGATAGAATGAAAATAAGCAATGTGGGATCATTCAATATCCAATGGCGAAGTGCCACTTGTCAAGATGTGAATGGTTGAGGAATGAGCACATTTTGATCAATGTGCAAGTTTAAATTTTGAATTTGATGAAGTGACATGTTTAGGGGGGATGAAAGAAATGGAGCTAATGTCACTTGGTTCAATGCACAAGGACATGTAAGATGCATTGAATTCCTTGTTGGAAGGACCAAGCCCATTTGAATTTGAATTCAAATTTGAGGGAATATTCCCTTTTTATGCCATGTGAGGGAAAATAGATGAATTAATAAATCAAAGTAATTGATTTATTGTGCAAGTTGAATTCTCTAGAGGATGTGACATAGATTAGGATTAAATTAATCAAAACTTAATTAATTTAATGAAGAATTAGGAGATGTGACAACTTTGACTTGAATTTATGAGTTAATTTAAATCAAGAATTGAGAAGAAAGATTTAATTAAATAAATGATTTAATTTATTTAACTAAAGGGGATAATGTTAGATTAAATTAAATAATGTTTAATTCATTCAATTTAATAAGAAGACTTTAGAGACCTGATTTAAATAAAATGAATTATTTAAATAAACAGAGATATCAGGTTAATTAAATTAAATTGATTAATTTAATCAAAAGAGGAGAAAGAGTTAATCAAATAAATAATGATTTACTAAATTAATAGATAGAAGATGATGAAAAGATGAGAGTGTGATTCAGGAAGAAATGATGTTAGTAAATTAGGATCCAGTGTGTTGGATCGAATTGTACATTTTCCATGTCTACAAAAACATGCCATAGGTTCCCACAACCTAATATCTAGGTACTCAACACCATCCATCCCAAGTCAAGGAGATACACCATCACTACCACAATAGCTCACACAAGACAGTGTATCCAAGCTATCCATGACATTGTGATAAAACATGCCATAGGTTCTCACAATTGACTATCTAGGTACTCAACACCATCCATCCTCTCATCCCAAAGAAATAAACCAATGCATGAATGACCAAAAACAAGTTCAACTAATATAGTCTGAAAACACATTGAAACAACCTCATGGATATATATATTCCACATATGAGTTCTCCCACTACAATAAAAATGGTGGCTTACCCACATGGTTGCATAACTTGTAGATCCAATCACTGTTACATGCAAACCCATCATGACTATAAAAATAATATATCAAAGAAAATATCATGTATCTTTTCATGACTCAAACACCATATCACCAACAAATCCAATTTTCCAAACAAAAACCACAACATGAGCACCATGGTCTAGGAACCCTCCAAGCATTCACCAGATAAATACTGAGTGACTAATCAAATACCAACATCTCCATGCAGAGAAGATATTCTATCTCCTCAAACCATACATGAAGGATTCATGTAGAGTTGTAACTATCTTACATCCAAAATCATCCAAAGATCATAACCTAGAAAATAGTTATTTGAAGATATACACAAATGCAAGTTTTGTTTGACCATGGAAAAACTGCAAAACCACCATGTTTTCCAGCACACCTACAAATCCTCATCCACTTATCATTTAGAAGACCCAAAGAGAAACCATAAAATTTAATCCAAAATAATGGATTATCATGAATATGCATCACCATAGATTTTGAATAAAATATATATAAAACCCTTAGACCCAAAGAACATGAATCTGAGTCATGCAAGTACAAACATCCATCAAAAAAGTAGAGGTCTAGGAACTCCAAGCCCATTTTTAGGCCAGCTCGAACACCACCATGTACATGTATCCAAGAGAGAGAGATAGGATATTCCAAAAGCTATCAGATCATCAAACGATCAACTTACTAGCCTACATACATTTGGGGTTATTGAAACAATTCCTTCCAATGTCAAGGGATAAAACCAAGCACCCAACATAGGCACAAAAAATTGAATTCACAACAATAGGATTCTCTCCATATGACTATGGAGCCAATATCAAACACCCAATATATAAACTACTACACATGACCATAAAATAAAATATAACCACCATGCAAAAGGGTTATTTAGCTATCTAACTAGGAGCTCCATATCAACATCATTTCAATATGATCAACTACAGTTCTTTCTATCTTAACCATCCTTCTTTGTGCCTACTATTTCCATAAACTAAATCAATTGCAAGTATTTCACTCACCAAATAATTAACAATCAATTGATTCCTTCACCTTAGATTCCCTCAAACCTCCAAGCCTAAGGAATCACCAAAAGAAATACCTATAAATCCAAACACCACATGCATCACCATGCAATCCCATGAAATTACATGCAACACACATGCAAGTACATGCAAATTACATACATACACATGAAATTGCATACAAATATTGAATTGATCTCTTATACCAATTTGTAAGAAAAATGGAGCATCCTAGAACATCATATAGGATCAGTATGTTCCTTTAATAAAATTCATTCAATTTAGGAACCTCAGAAGCATATACTACTATGCCTTAAAGTAGAAACCGACATAGTTATTTTATCACTATTAATTCTTAAATGAAAGAGGTTGCAAATAAGTTTCAAATCTTTTCAGATCAAATGGTTTCAATAGTATTATAAGACACAAAAAATTAAACAAGAAGAATAAGACATATGAGAAATAACACACAAGTTTACATGGGGAAAACCCTCTCGGGTAAAAAACCACTCTCCAAAACCACGGAGCCAATATATTTGATGGGGGTTGAATAATTTTAATATTTTTACCCTATGTTTTCCTTTTTCTTTTACCTTTACTACCTTCCTATCACTTTTTGTCATAAGAAGTATTGATATTTGATATAATGTGAAGGAAATTAAAACTATTAGAAACTATAAATATCTATGGAAATACTAATTATCTTGTTGCTAAAATGGAAGGAAATGATTTAAGGAAGGTGTTAAAGTTGTTAGGGACATGGATGGATGGAAAGCGAGGAGCTGAAGTTTAAATCATCTATAAGCTATTTTTGACAAAATACTATTTAGTTTGTTATGTGACCAATGACCATATTTTGTTGTATATTGAACATATTTGGTTTGTTGGCCATAGGTTGAAACAAACAAACAAAAAATTTTATCGATGCTTGCTAGTATGAATATGTGTATTTTGTAAAACTTGATATGAACAAATATTATAATATAAGAACATACTACTATTTTGAATTGTATCTTTGAACTATTAATGTGGATGCATAATTAGTGGCATAGAGAAGTGTTTGTATTGCATCACCAGATGACCAAGGAGGTAGGAACCACTTCTTGCATTGTTTGATGACCTCTTCCAGTTTAGTTTTAGTATGGTAATGTGTGTGATTTGGTTTTTATCATTTTTCTTTCATAAGTTTGGTTATTTAAATCTGATTGCAATTCAGTTTTAAGTTAAATATCTTATTAGTTGTCTAATAGTGTGTTCATTCAAAGCATTGTGTGGTAATTAAGACTCTGATCTAACTCATTAATTTTGGTGCACAATCTATAAAGCTTCTTTATTTCAATCACTACATAGCTCTATTACTACACAATTTTGTTACTATAAAGTTCCTGTCACACTTCTTGGCACAGTTCCCATCACAAATAGGAATAGGAAAAATAAACTATATTTTTTATTAGATAATCATTATGTGCATTAGCTGTATTCATCCCAACTTAATTCACTATTTTCAGCCCTTATGTATACTACAACAACATCTTTCACAAGTCTATGATCCCTGGATTGACATTTAATGAACAAACTGAGGAAACCACTACGAAGTTCTTGACGATTGATCTAATTATATTTTCCAATTTAATAGAATTACAAGGATGGTTTATCTTTAATATCAATCCACAAATTTTTTCAAACATTTTGGTTTAATTTTTGAGTAATGGTGTTAAAGGCATGTTAGTCTAGTGAATTAAGTTAGGACTAGTGTGCTAAGGAGAAAGTTTGTGCGAACGTCAACCTCGCTCGACTAATTAACCTTAGTTTTCTCTATTATAAATCATATAGATGCATGAACCGTAGTAGAGATAGTAAAGAGAGATTTGTTAAGAAGTATATAGGAAGTAGTTCACAACAATAAAAAATCAAAAAATGAATTAAAACTATTAGTTGTGAACATCCCATCCAAAAAGAAACTAGTTGAACCAGATATCAAAAAATGTGCCATTGAGTCCACCTTTGAGTCTCCTTCTAGTGTACAACATGATTTTCTTGAAGATTAATTTAAAAGGGTTGCTAGGATATTTCAAGAATATTATGAGCTCCAAAGTGGTTAGACCCCAAGAGACCTTAAGCCATTCACAACTTTCTACACTCCTTCTAAAGGCATTTGGAACTATGGACAACAACAACAACAACAACAACAATGAGAGAGCATTGGCCAACACCAACCCTGTTATTTTTGAGTTTCCCATTGCACATCTAGAAGAGGATTCCCCTATGAAGAACATACCACACTTAGCTTAACCTATCTTTTAAAGTCTTTCTATGGAAGATCCCGATATGTTCATTTTTTAACTTGACATTTTATTTCATAGTTATGATTATCATAATGTTGCATAGAAACTAAAATTATTTCTTGCTACTCTAAAGGATACAACATTGAGATGGTTTATGGGACTAGGATGTGAAACCATCCATAGTTGAGATGATATGAAGACAAATTTCTTGGAAAAATATTGACTACTACAAGATCAAGGAAACATGAGATGAGATATTTTGCATCATGCAACGTGAGGAAGAAACTTTAGAAGATTATTTGGAGTGTTTCCTATTTATTCTACAAAGAACAAGGCACACATTTCAACCCATGACACTGTAAAATGACCTTTCTTAGGGGAAATAGGGATGAATTTTTTGATACTTTGAATCTTGTTGGTGGATGAGATACTTCTAAGATGAGGTTTGATGATATCTATGATGTGTGTAGGAACTATTCAAGGTCCACCCATTCAACCAAGGTTACACCGATAAACATGTCTCTTTCGGAGGGACATCAGGAGTTATGAAATGAGATTTAGGTACATTTATTGAGGACTTCAATATTGACCTATTGAGTCACATAGGTAAGCATAACAATACCTTGTATACACATAGGAAGTAGGAGGAGGCTGAAAAAGCCCTTGTTGTCTCTTGTCCTATTTGTCATAAAATTCATAATAGTGAAGAGTGTCCCTACAACAAAACAAAAATATCTTCTTTGGAAGATGCCAATAGAGACACCATTCTAAAACCTCTTCCTATAGGAATTATTTAAGAAGAATATATAGATGAGACTATTTACTTTATGGCCCAAGGAGACCTTGGCAACCATGAGGAATGCCCCCAACTGATTATCAGGCATCACCTCCAAGTCCTTTTCAACAAAATCCTTTCTCAAACCAACCTGGATGGTTTGGACATTGGAAACAACCTCCATACTACCCCTAGTGGACACAAAAATATCCACATGTTCCACAATGGTGGAAAGCATGGCAAGTTCCACCACCAACATATCCACAATACCAATCATTTCATGTGTATCTACCACCTTCAACAAGAAATACCTATAGAAAATCCCAAAAACTCCTATAATTTGTTTCATCATCATTTATTCAACCATCTAGCTCAAATCAAACACCAAATGCAATGCCTATTATCACACAACCAACACCCAATCCGAATAATAAGGTGGCTCAACCAGTTTACAACAATGAAGTGGTAGGATATCCAACATACCTTGTCAATGCACTAGAAATTGATGGTGTACAATTAAGGTCAGGAAAGAATCTTCAAGGGCCAACTATCATAGAGGTAGAGGATTCTCCAACAAAACTAGAAGAAGAACAACCAAGGCCCCCATTTCTTGATAGGCTTTAAAAACAACCAAAACAACAAGAAACATCTCAATCAAGCTTTGATTTTATGCATGAATTAAAAAGTGTTAATATTAAAATCCCTCTTTTGTAGGCCATTCAATATGTTCTAGTGTATACAAGAGAAGTCAAAGAACTATGTGGGAGAGGAAAATAGAAGACGCAAGACCCCAAGATAGTCCAAGTCATTGGAAAACTTGTAGATTTGATGTTGGGAGAGATCTCTATTCCTAAGTATGTGCATCTTGGGAGCCCAATGATAAAGGTATGTATTAGTGATATAGTTATTCCAAATACACTTGTGGATTTAGGAGTATCTATAAATGTAATGACAAATGAGACTAAGGAGAAACTAGCCCTCCAAGGACTAAGGCCTACTCCAATGGTCTTGCAAATGGTAGATCATTCCCTTGTAAAACCAAAAGGTATGATTGAAGACATTATTATTTCTATTGATTCTTGGGAATATCCCACATATTTTATGATTTTAAAACCAAAAATTAAGCTTGGGGGTACCCCTTAATTCTAGTCAAGACTTGGTTAGCTATGGCTAATTCTTTTATTAATTTCAGGTCTAACAACATGGTGATTTAAAATAGAGAACAAACAAATAAAATGGTGTTGTACCCTCCATCATAGCCTTTATTGAAAACAGAGGATCCATTATGGATCAATAGTGATTTAGATAAATCTTTACCTATTTTGACAATTGATCAAAGTAGGGAATTTGAAGAAATATCATAAGACAATGTTCTTAGTAATTTCTTACAAAAATATTATTTGTTTGATAATGTTTTAGAGACAATGATTTTGTCTTTGGGTATAAGTGATAATTTCCCATTTGGGAATTTTCCATTAGTTAGTAATTCACAATCTATTGAATATTTCATTACTTTGCATCAGTTATTACCACACTTTTATATATAGTCCATTTTTAGTATCTAGGAATTTTCATCTATCCTCACTACTTCCCGATTACTTATTGTAAATACACATGTCCAATCTTAGGCTATGGAAGAATTACCCAAAAAAATGCTCAACGTAAACCCCAACTTGAGTCCCTTCATAGTTAGAAGACCTTATTGCTATGTTACATTCCCATAAAGATGCCTTTTTCTTGGGATTGCCAAGATATGAGAGGTTTACATCTTGCTACTTGCACACATCATATATATAAAGAGGAAGGAAGTAGAACTATAAGACAACTACAAAGAAGATTGAACCCTGTCCTATGATAAATTGTTAAAGATGAACTTCAAATGTTACTCAATGTAGGCTTTATCTATACTATCTCTGATAGACAATGGGTGTTGCCTCTTTTGGTAGTTCCTAAAAAGAATGGGAACTGGTGAATATGTGTAGACTATAGAGCCCTTAATAAGACTACCAAGAAAGACCATTTCCCACTCCCCTTTATTGATCAGGTCTTAGATACCCTTGCTAGAAAGAATCTTTTTTCCTTCCTTGATGGATTCAATCATTATAATAAAGTTTGTATAGCCCCAGAAGACCAAAACAATAACATATTTACTTACCCATGGGGTACGTTTTCTTATAATGTCTTCCCTTTTGGTTTATTTGATGCTCTTGCTACCTTCCAACGGGTTGTCTTAAGTATTTTTTCATATTTAATTCATGATTGTGTGGAAGTGTACATGGATGATTTTACTATTTATGGAGACACATATGAGGAAGAAAAGGAAAATCTAGAAAAAATTCTTAAAAGATGCATTGATACTAATCTTTCTTTGAGTCATGAGAAATCTCACATCCTAATTACTGAAGGTATTATCTTAGGACATTATATTTTTGCAAAAGGAATTGAGGTAGACCCCAAAAAGGTAAAGATAATTCAAGACTTACTTGTGCCTACATCTTAAAAATATTTTTGTAATTTTTTGGGTCATGCTAGATATTATAGATGATTTATTTAAAATTTCAGTAAAATTGCCTCACCTCTTTTTTTTTTGCTAGATAAAGATGTTGATTTTTTGTGGACACTAAAATGCTAGCAAGCCTTCAAAGAAATCAAAGAGAATCTTATAACTACACTATTTATGTGAGGACACAATTGGGAGTTGCCGTTCCACATCCATACCGATGCTTCACACAATTTCATAGAAGTGGTACTTGGACAAAAGGAAGATTCTCTATTTTATTCCATTTATTATATCAATAAGAATTTTACTAGTGCAGAGGTAAATTACACTATCAATAAAAAGGAATTTTTTGTTGTAGTCTATATGGTAAAAAAAATTGTCATTATATAGCTGGGTATATAAGCCAGTTGTTACAGGATGAGTGATTTAGTGATTGCTCTTGTTGCAAGAATTCGATATCACTATTCTTGACAAGACATGACATAAAAAATTTGTTGCTGATTTTATATCCAGGATGTAATTTAATAATGAACCAATTCATGTGGATGATGCCTTTCCCAATGAACATCTTTTTTCCATTTTTGTAAAAATCCCATGGTTTGTTGATATTGTTAATTATCTTGTCACATGCAGGTTTCCACTCCACTTTTCTCCAAGAGGATGATGAAATATTATAGGTCTTAGTGGGAAATATAGTTGGATTAATGGTTTACTCTTTCATACTCGAATTAATAATATCATGCATCGATGTGTTGCAGAGGAGGATGTATTTGATATACTCAACGCATGTCATTCTAAGCCTTGTGGAGGCCACTTTGTAGCACAATGAACTGCTAACAAAGTTTTGACAACAAGATATTATTGTCCAATGATTTATAAGGACTATAAAAGGTTTGTTCAAAATTTTGATAAGTTTCAGTGTATAGGCCAACCCACATGGTCCGATGAGATGCCCTTACACCCATAGTTATCAATTGAAGCATTTGAGAAATTGGTTTTGGATTTTTTCGGACCCATTAATCCTCCTTCTAGGAATAAAGAGTATATTTTGGTCTATACCAATTATGTCACTAAGTGGGTAGAAGTAGTATCTTTGAAACATGATAGAGACACTAAAGTTGCTAACTTCTTATATTATGAGATTTTTACCAAGTATGGTGCACCAAGAGAAATTGTTATAGACCAAGGAGCACAATTTACCTCTAATTTGGTTGTAGCATTGGTTCAAGAATATGAAATCAAACATTGAAAATATTTCACGTACCATCCATAAGCCAATGGGAAAGTGAAAGTAACCAATCGGGAGTTGGAGAATATTCTCACAAAGACTCTGGCCTTACACAAGAAAGATTGGGTAGATAGACGTTTTGAGGTAGTTTGGGCCTTCCAAACAACTTGGAAGATGACCATCAGGTTGACACCATATGAACTTGTCTATTAAAAAAAAAAAATCCCATATGAATTTGAAGTGAAAACTCTCTATATTTCTCTTCAACTAGGGATGAATCTCAGTGAAGCTTAGAAGGAAAGAATCACTCAAATTCATTCCTTAGCTGAAATGCACCACAGAGCCATTTTTCATGCAGAGGTGGTGCAAAAATAAAGAGCACAATGGCATGACCACTTCATTCGGCCATGAACATTCCAACCTAGGGTGGTTCTCTATGACTCTCAGTTTGAGGACTCCAAAGGGAGATTTCACACTTAATGGCTTGGTCCCTATGAGATTGAAATTATTTATGATAATGGTGTTGTTAAGTTGTGCACTGTGGATTTAGATCACACGGCTCTTCTTGTCAATGGGCACCATTTGAAGCTATACAAACAACCCCTTTCAAAAGAAAAAATTTCTTGTACTATGATGAAATAACTCTCTCTTGTTCCTTTCACCTCTCTCGAGTAAATTGATATATATATATATATATATATATATATATATATATATATATATATATATATATATATATATATATATATATATATATATATATATATATATATAAATGCAATAAAAGATCCAATAACAAAAACCTTTGGGCATTTTTGGCGAGTTAACACTTGAAAACTAGATTCTAATGGGTGTTAACTACTAAATAAACTTAGAGGTTAAAACTAGTTTTCTAGCACCTTTAAGTGGTCATAGGTTGAAAACCGGGATACTAGTGGTCTATCATCATAAAGAAAAAGAATGGTAAATAGATTCTTGTCACTTTTGTGTCAGAACTTCTCGGGGTTTCCATATTCTCGTCACTACCTATTCTACAGTGTGATAGGATTGCTCATTGATCATTGCATCAGGAAGTATCTTTTTTCTCCCCACTACTTTTGTTGGTTTCCTCCCTTCATCCTCACGTCATTTCAATTTCTTGTTCGTGTGATCTTTCCAATTCTACCAGGAATTATTTCTTGTCATGCTCTGGACAAGAACTTCTGCTTAACTAATCTAGCTTTTTGTACTTTTTGAAAACCTTCCCATTTGATGGTTACTATCATCCTACGAACATGAAATTTATTTTTGTTCTTCTCTGCTAACTATCATTTCCTATATATGTCACCATTATTCAATGGATTTCTTCTTCTATGCACCTACTAGTTATCATTTATTCATTTTTCCTTCTCCATCTTTCATCCTTTATCCTCTTTGATGACATCATTTTTTGGCATCAACAGTACATCCTTCTCACATGGGGCAACGGTATTCTTAGTAGTCCTCTCCAAGATGTGTTGTCTTTTTTGAGATTTATTTCTAGTTTCTCATTACTCTTCATCGACCTTCTTTTTTCCAACCAACTCAACTCCATGTTGTCTTTTGTACTTCTATCATTATCGATAAATTTAAAAGTTTTATTTTTCCTTTTGCATTTATTAAGTATTGTACTTTCTTTGATTAAATGGTGATGGGACTCATGGATGGATCCTCATTGAGCTAGGTGGGAATGCTATCACCTTGTTAAAAAATCATTCCATTTATCACTTCATGACATCATGGAAAATTCAAATCTTACCTCATCGTATACTATGTAGTAAATTTGCTCATAACCATCATTGCTACTGTTCATAATATTTTACCATTGTAACTTTTTCAACATTTCCTATTATTGTTGCAAGTTCTTTGGCATTCTCACTACTACCATTTCCTGGTTCACCATGACTAATGATCAAAGACCCCATTATGAACCTACCTCAATAGAGGAGCTAAGGGCTTGCATGAATAAAGAAATTTATGAAGTGTTCAAGCAAGCCTAATGGGATGTTTATTTCAAGAAGTTGTGAGGGTTTGATAAAAGGGTCACTCAAGAATTTTCTTTGACTTTTGATGTTAAGTAGTTCTCCATGAGGGGTTTAAAATTTCTTATCACTGCTGAGATTATATCAGAGGTAATAGGGTTATCATTAACTGGAGAAGATTACTTCCCAAGTAAAAAAAAGAAGGTTGTAGACCTCCAACCCATGCACAAAGCATTTCTGAGAAGAGGCGAGTTTGTAGAAATGGTTCAAGATCAAGGCACAAAATTGGCTTCTCTACCCATAATCTAGAAAGGCATGGCTAATCTTATAATTCAATACATTACTTGCAAAGGTTGGTATGTGTATGTCCATGATCAACACTTTAGGTTGATGTTGCATTTATGATGGAACCAATTAGTGAATGTACCTTACTTCCTCCATTGTTCTTTGTACCATATCAATAGAGAAGTTCGGAAAGGGCACAATAATTCATTAGCCCAACATGGTTTAACCAGGTTATTAATCATCCATGCCCTAAAAATTCTCACACATGGGTGACTAGGACTCTTTTGTTAATATAAATGACAACACTAGCTATGAAGCTTCAAAAGATTCTTCGAATGAATATTCTAAGGTTTTTGATGAAGTAGATGTTCCTGGCACATTTGAAGAAGGTTTTGAGGAAGACATGGACCATAGTGAGAGTCCTAGTCCTTTCAAAAGAAAAACCCTTGAAAATTCATCTACAAAATACCCAGGTTTGATGCCAAAAGAAACTAGGGCCTCAAGTGCTAAATATTCTAAATTTTTAGATGCGGAAGGGTCATCTACCAAACCTATTAAAACTAAACAAACCCTTTCTACAGATTATGAAAAAGCGCCATCTCCTAAACCTTCCTATGACAAAAAGGGTAAAAATAAATCAAAGGCTTTGACCAGCCCTATGGGAAAACTGGAGGATCTGGCTAATGTTGCTAGTCATATGGGAAGTCCAAAGGAAAAGGACTTTGATTCAAATCTCAAAGTTTTCTTTGAATTCATAAAGAAAAATGGTAAGGAAAACAAGGAACATAGGCGATCAAAGAGAAAAAGGGTACAAAAACTAAAAGAAAAGAAGTCTCCCATTTCTAAGCTAAATATTGTTGATATAGATCAAGAACCCAAGATTCCCATTGCTAGAAATTCCCACATTGATGAGACCATAGATGAATAGGAAAAAAAAAATCATTTGAACCTTTATGTCCATCTCCAATAGCTCATAATATTTAGGAATAGTCAAAAGAAGTTAGTGCAGAGGTAGAAAGAACAAAACAAGTAGACACTGTAAGGGAGCAAGAGAAATTTGACAATTCACCCCTTCTTGGTACACAATTTAATGAAGTAAATCTAATGTTAATTGAGTATGTGGCAATGGAATAAAATATTCATAGGAAACCTTCCCAATTTAATCAGGAGATAGATGAAGAGAATAAGGATCAAGAACTTGTGGTGAAACAACAAGAGGAAATTTGGACTTTGAAGGATGAGTTTGCCCGGATGAAAGAAGAAAGTCATTATCTCCAAACCCATCTATAGGAAGCTTAGTTTGTTGAGAAATCAAAAGCCACCAAGATTAAAAACCTTGAAGAGGAACTTACACAAGCACTTGAGGACATATAACTTCATATGCTCATCAATGAAAATGAGCAGTAAGTTCAAGATTTAAAGAAAAAGTGGGCTACAGAGATTAAAGGCACTTTGTAGAAATTACTTGGTTGGTGAACCTTTCCTTTGCATGGGGACATGCAAATCCGCCAGCTGGGGGAATGATGGGGGTTGAATAGTCTTAATATTTTTAACTATGTTTTCCTTTTTATTTTACCTTCACTACATTCCTATCACTTTTTGTCATATCTATGGAAATACTAATTATCTTGTGGCTGAAATTCCAGGAAATGATTAAAGGAGGGTGTTAAAGGTGTTAGGGATGTGGATGGATGGGAAGTGAGGAGATAAAGTTTAAATAATCTAAAAGCTATTTTTGACAGAATACTAGTTAGTTTTTTATGCAACCAGTGGCCATCTTTTGTTGTATATTGAACATATTTGGTTTGTTGGCCATAGGTTGAAACAAACCAAAAAAAACCTTATCGATGCTCACTATTATAAATATGTGTATTTTGAAAAACTTGATATGAACATATATTATAATATAAGAACATGCTACTATTTTGAATTGTATCTTTGAATTGTTAATGTGTGTGCATAATTAGCATGGTAGAGCAGTGTTTGTATTGCATCACCAGATGACCAAGGAGGCATGGCTCACTACTTGCATTGTTTGGTGACCTTTCCCAGTTAAGTTTTAGTATGTCAATGTGTGTGATTTGGTTTTAAGCATTTTTCTTTCATAATTTTGGATATTTAAATATGATTTCAATTCAATTTTAAGTTAATTTCTTATTAGTTATCTACTAGTTTGTTTATTCAAAGCATTGTCTGGGAATTAAGAATTTGATCTAACTCATTATTATTGGTGCATAATCTATAAAGCTTATTTATTTTTGTCACTACACAGTTATGTTACTACACAATTCTATTATTGTAGAGTTTCTATCACACTTCCTAGCATAGTTCCTAGTGCAGTTCCTGTCACAAATAGGAACGAGAAAAATAAACCAAATTTATGATTAGATAATCTTTGTGTGTATTAGTTGCATTCATCCCCACTTAATTCATTTATTTCATCCCTTAGGTATAATAACACAACATCTTTCACAATTCTATGATCCTTGGATTGAAATTTAATGAACAAACTAAGGAAACCACTATGAAATTCTTGAGGATTAATCTAATTATATTTACCAATTTAATAGAATTAAAAGGATATTTTATCTTTAATATCAATCCATAATTTTGTTCAAAAAGTATTTTTTAATAATAGAAGCAGTTACAATACATTCTTCAGGCTCAAGGCCATTACAATAGATTTACATTTTGTTCCATCTCTAACAGAATTCTAAAAGCATAACCCTTGTGAATAACACTCTTCTCTTTTTACTCCTCTAGAAAAATACCTATATATAGAGTATACAGTACCCAAGATAGAAGTTTCCTCAAATACATGCCCATTCATGAATATGCAACATGAAAGGTGCCACATGCAACAACAATGCACATAAAAAAAACACATGTCAAAAATATGCACTTCAAAAGGCATCCACATTCCATCTTAACTCTGTTAGAACTGTAAAATTTTGAAAAAATCTCATTGGCCATTCATGCTCATTAGTTTCCCAAAGAGTCCTAAGGTTTTCTTCACATAACATACTCACCAAGGTCTGGGTCAATTTTTATCATATGATCACACAAAATTTATCTAACCCTGAATATTTAATATATGAAACATATCGGCATAAGATAATGCAGGTCTCACTGATACTAATGCACATCTCTTTCAATATATCGGCAAGAAATCAGTTTTGTCATGTCGATGAGGACACATGTCAGGAGTACATGGGTTCACAGTTTCTATCGACAAGACAATGGTTATCGGCATGATGGTGTGAGGTCATATCGAGCTCATATACATCTCACCGCTTGGAGCACAAGAACATGTATCGGCTAGACTAGAGTCATCAGAGTGAGGTTCCAAAAGACAACTCGAGACATTCACCGGTCTTGCCGATAAAGAAATGGAGGATTCAGTTGATGAGACAATGATGTCGGGAAGAGTTTGGGGAGTCTTGCTAACCTTTCATGGTGTAACGATAGGATTGGATGTGACAATATCTTTGGAGAAAATAATTGTCGGGGAGACAATGTTCATGGTCTTGGTGAATAAAGAAATACATTAGTGAGATAAAACTCAGCGAGGAGATATAGAAAGTTCACAGTGAGTATAGCTCCATCGATAGGATAACCATTATGTCTCAGTGATGTGGATTGACTAAAGGAACATCTCGGTGAGATACATACCTTTGGAATAGAATAAAGGATTTTCTGCCCGATCCGATAATTCATGGTGACGAGCTTGCTTTGGTAGGAGTTGTGGCGATATGAAAACTATAAAAAAATTGTCAGTGATACTAGAGGTGTAGGGGGAACTACAAGATGTCCTAGCAGGTGTATGTACGTTGGTAAAGGTTTGAATGGGAGGATCGGCCAAGATTTAAAAATTTATTTCTGATATGCTACATGATGTGACAATGAGAATTTTGAAAAGCCTGCTTCATTCGTGTCTCAGCCAAGACATTAATGGTGCCATGAAGCATAAATGATTTTGTGGATTAAAATGAATCCAGTTGAGAGCATTTTTGTGGAATTGAAAGCAGAAGAGCGAGCAAAGGATTGGGGCATTATTTCAACTTGAAATCTCAGGTGAAATCAATAAGCTCCTCATTCCTTAAATCTTGCAAATTTTGAAGAATGGAAACCTCTAGTTCAAAAAAATCAAAAGGTAGAAAACATGGGGAAAGTGGTCAATCAAAGGGAGAAAGGCAGAAAACTGAAATTCAGGCAGAAGGTACCGAACAAAAATTGAACCAAGATCTCATAGACCAGCTACCTAGTTCTGCACCTAAAGCTAGATGCTTTGCACAACTTAGGAAAGAAGTGGATAAATTAGATGATAAATGAAAATTCATAGGAGATGTTTGGACCCCAATTAGAGGCTGTGAATTATTCATCTTCCATTACTATCAGAGGAATCATTTTGAGCTAGTATGTAACCCATGGAGGCTTAAACTAGGTAAACTGGTTTGCCCTAATTTTTTTGTCGATGTCAAACTAGTGAAATTGTTAGCTAGTCATTATTATCCAAAACATAAGGCCATATGTGATCTATCTGGGAGCCCATTGATACATTTGTCAGAAAACGCAATAAGTGAAGTCTTTAAATTGGAAGGGATGTGCAACGAGAGAATTGTAGGTGAAGAGCTCGAGAATGAATTCAGAAGGATGGACACCATTTATAGGGGTTGGAGATTACCCCTACACAGAATTAGGCATGGTGGTAAACCAATTCCGATGGAGGACAATGAAGGACCACCATTCCATGTAGATCTTTTCAAGCCTTATATGAAGTACACCTATTTTTTGGTAGGACAAGTATTGGGAATGAAAGTCCCAGAGTATATGGCAATTGTGCCCATGGTGATTGTAGCAGATATTCAATATCATAACTCCAGGCCTTTTAATTATGCCTCATATGTGTTTAAGGAACTTAATGTTGGGTTGATGACAATAATAAATGGATCCTATGTCTTTCACCTTGGGAATTACTCATTATTGATGCACTTGGTGTTATACTTCGGACTGGAAATAGGGTTGTGGCCCCAGGAGCTGATAATTTCACAATTTTACAAAGAAGGTAAGCCATTGCCTATTCAATCATGGACTGTCATTTGGGACAGTAGGTTTTCTAATGCTAGTTTTGTACATTTTGAGGAAAACTTTGTGAAACCCTTGTATAAATTCTATAATCATCCATGTGACTATTCCTTGTCTGATGATATAAAAAGGTTTCTCATACCTAAATATTTTAATGGACCAATCAGCCACAATTGGGTGGATTGGTATTGTTTAGAGAACACCACCATGATTAGGGTTTATGGATTTGAAGATGCCCCATTTATTTTGCCTAGAATAGTTCCAAACCAGATTGCATACTTAGAAATTGTTAGGCAAATGGATTTCTCCAGTGTTATGAATTTAAGTTCTTTTGGAAAGCAGGCTTTTATGGCCAATACACTATGTTTCGGTGACTTTATTGTATTAGCAAAGGAAGGGTATAACCTGATTCTTGATAGGTTATTCCAGTATAACATGAAAAGAAGGCCATTGAGAAAAAATTTATATCCAGAAGGGTATATTCACTCTGCTAAACAAAGGATAAACTTTGGAGGATATCATCATGTGCCCTACCATTTTGATGATATGATAAAAAAATTGGAAGCAGAAGAGGCGAAGATGGTGATTGAGCGACATAATCAGGAGTTGCTAGATATAGATTTGTTGTCCTCTAGTGAAGAAGCATCAGAGGCTAATATGTCACAAGGTCCACCTGGTAAGGTATCAAGGACAAGAACTCGGGATTACACCTATTCTGCTAGAGAATTAAATATCGAGGAAAGTGTAGATACGGATGCAAGACATGAGGAATACAAATCTTTTATAGCAGATGATGATTTTGTAAAAATTTCATAATTTAAAACATTTTTATGCAAGCAAAAAGGACAGGAAATAAGAGAACTGGTTGACAATGTCACACTAGGAAATGAAGAACAATTGTTGAAAATTTTGAGGGATGATGTAGAGAAAGAGATGAAAAGTATGACCCCCGAGAAAGGGATGGAAATGTTAGAAAAGGCCGATGTCATGATTTTCCTAGGATTAGACCTCAATTCTACACTAGTCTTCGACAGTTTCCTGAAGGACAATAACAATACACACAAGCTCAACTTAGAAAAGGTAACAGAAGTTTATGCAGGATCAAAAAACAACCCAGATGAGGAGACATTAATGATTTGGACCCTGTATCCACCTCACAAGAAGTTAGTTGTCATTGATACTGAGAAAACATTTGGACATGTCATGACTTTAAAGGTTGGGGAGACTGATCCAGTTGCAACAACAAAAATTGGGATTAATGTAGCGAAATTGAATAAATCCCAAATACAAGCATTGATCAAAGAAAAGGAGATGTACAAAACAAATAATGAAAGAATGCTGAGAGAAAATTAGCGTTTGAAATACTTAGCAGGTGTTACAACAGGGTCAACAAAGCTGCTCACCCAGGGTAAAAGTTCATAGACAAAGGACCATTGGGAAGGATCAATTGCATATTCTCAAGGGAAATATGACACACTTACAACAGTAATCAAAAGGAGGCAAGCCAATTTAGGAATTTGGTTGAACAAATTTTGGGGAAAATATTCACTGAAATTTGATGCATTAAAAGAGCACAAAAGAGTGGAAGGTAGAATTCAAGAAAAGCTCGAGGAAATAAAACAATGGGGTACTCCTAATAATACGGAAATTGAGGGTGCTAATTGTTTTAAGGATGAGCACAGAGAATTCCGTAAAGAGTTACAAGGGGATACACAAGGGTTGATAGAAGCCGCCAAAAGTGGTTTGGTTGCGTTCCTTGATGGTGGAGGAAAATTGAAAGAAATGGTTGCCTAGAGAAACAAAAGTGAAATTATACTGCAGGAGATTCTAAATAAGGCTACTATGAAAGATGCAACCTTGGATGAAGCTTGTCAATAGAACAAGAACATGGTTAAGATGGAGATCATGATCCATGATGCATTGGGAGATGCAGATACGCATGAGCGTCGAGACTACGTGGATCACATGTCGAGTGTCCACTTATGGCTAAACATAGCCTAATATTTGTTAATCTTATTGTTGTTTCATACTCAAGATATTTATGAAAGGATGTGTCCTTTTAGTAGTTGATGTATAAGTATCCATTTTCTATAGCGATAGAAGTAGTTGAATAGGAAGAATTAGAAAAAAGGATAGATTGCGGCAAGCATAATATTTCAGATGTTTGCATTCAAGAAGACTATGTTGCATATGTAAGATTTGAGGAAGATAATGAAAGACTGTTGATTTGGTGGCTTCATTCTAGTATCAGTCATTTGTTGGATTTCTACAATTATTTGATTGTCTCCAATCTGATGTTTCTTGATTATTTAAGTTGAAATATCAAGTATATGTTCAATTTATCAGTGCACATTTGTTGTATCTATGTGATTTGATTAATTGGGTTCTTTAAAGAAGTATTAAATTCCTTTCAGTCAATTACAGTAATCTGGGAATGTTATTCAGATCATTAAGAAGAATCAAATAGTTAGGATTGATATTCTACCTCAATAAGGGTCTGTCAAACACATTCTTGCATGTTTATACTAGTTATAAACTCTTATGTGTATGCCAAACAATTAGAGGAATTGCTAGATAGGAACCACTCATCTAAGACTTTCATTTGACTCCGTTTTACCCAAAAAAGCACTGGTCTTCCATATTTCATTTATTTAATTTTATTCATTTCATTTGACATCTATTAACTGAACATATCAGACTTCACCTTCATATTGCATATACTATTTATACCAAACTTTCTCTGATATTGCATATACAATTTATACCAAATTTAGATTATATATCTCCACTGTCAAATTACCATTATGGATAGTTTAGTCAAGTAGGAAGCATAGTTCAAAATCTACAGCAATCATATAGGTACACCTGCCTAGGTTTAGTAGAGCCTTAAGAGTAGAAGGTTCAACTGTATTGGTTGGCCTTGTTTGTTGGCCAATAGCATTGTGAGAGCTTGGCAATCTCTCATGGTTCAAACCTGCATTTTTGGCCAATAGCAGAGGGGCGGCCTCGCTCGAGGGGCAGTCGCGCCCTGAAGGTGGCCCTGCCCCATGAGGTGACTGCACCCGGATGAAGGGCGGGCCCGCCCAATGGGCAACACCAACCTGGAAAGGGGGCTGCCATGCCAGGAATTGGTGGCTCTGCCCAAAAGGCGGCCCCACCCCGAACAAAAGGGGTGGCCCCGCCCAAGGGGCGGCTCTAACCCAGACAAAGGAGAGGCCCTGACCTGGAAAAATAGGTGTATTCGCCCAAAGGGTGGCTCCGCCCCAGAGGAAAAGGTAGGGACGGTTAGAAATAAGGGGGGAGGGGGGAGCGTTGTCCGGGACATGGGTGAGTTAGGGATAGTGACGGAGGGTCAAAATAAAATGATTAGGTATATGACAAAGTTTAGGGGGTGATTGCAGAGATTCGAGATGTTGCAGACATGGGAGAGGAGGTCGGAGGTGCTTGCAGTGATGCAGCAGGCGATGACCTGAGTAGATCATCATCATCTAGCAGAGGCAGGGCTCTTGCATTTCCTGGGATATCCTTTTATCAAAGCGCATCAGGCAATGCTAACAGTGTTGATCGAACGTTGGGACTCAGCAACGTCGACCTTTCATCTTCCGATAGGAGAGATGACTGTGACACTAGAGGATGTCTAGCGGATTTTGAGGTTGTCGATAGCAGGTCGGTTGGTTAGTGAGCTAAGATCAGAGGGAGAGGAGTTGAACCACACCATGTGGGTCCTGTTTGGGAGGGAGGACTTGCCGGTGGAGAAGAATTTTTTGGACGTGGATTAGTCCCTGGGACTGGGAGTGCCACCACTACCATTGTACTGTACGGATTGATTAGAGACATACTCATACTAGATAGGAGTGAGAGATGGTTCATCTTAGGTTATATGGAGGTTTTCTGACATATCGTTGAGGGGAGAGATGGGCAGTTTGTGTGGGGACCATGCGTATTGGCGTAATTATACAGAGAGATGCATGTGGTGTGTTATCAAGATTTAGTCATCATGTGTCATGTGACATTGTTGCAAGTATGGGTGTGGGAGAATGTTATTGTGGCTAGACCAGTTGTGGAGATGGAGGGATAGACAAAGGAGATAGCGCTGGTAGCCTAGTGGTATGATGTAGAGGATGGGTGGATGTTTTGATATCAGGGTGCAGGGGACTTGGAGAGGTGGAGGAGAGGTTTTGATGAGTTGAGGGAGGAGGATATATTATGGAGGCCATATATGTTCCAAGGGTTCAAGGGATGGAGAGAGGATGAGGCAGTGCATAGGATATATTTTATGACGCATTGCTATATAGTAGGGAGAGACCCTCGAATAGTAGAGGCACACAGGCCAGATCGAGTGACGAGACAATATGGGTTGGAGCAGGAAATTCCAAGTTCCCCAGAGATGTTCAAGAGGCTGACACGGGAGTGACCATGGGGCGATGAGATTTCAACAGAGTTTACGCAAGAGCACCAGGTGACACTGGGGCAGGAGCTAGTAGAGTACCCGAGTAGAGGTGAGGGACTAGTAGATGCTAGGATCACATTGAGATATGCAGTGTGGTTTGCATGACATCATCCTAGACGAATCACACGAGAGGCGGTAGGGTATGGATCAGGAAAGGAGGTCAGGCCGATGATAGGAGAGACTAGTCAGTGAGTCAACAGGGCCAGAGGGCAGCAGAGGAGGGGGACAGAGGCAGCCCAAGGAGAGATGATGCAAGTAGCCCCAGAGGACGATGGAGGAGAGTACCAAGAGTGGGTAGAGTAGGTAAGCAGCAGGAGGTGTCAAAGGTGACAAGATAACGGAGGCAACAGAGGGTGCCAGAGGGGGTAGGGTTAGGCAGGCAGCAAAGGGGCTAGGGGTGGTAGGATCAGGCAGACAACAGGAGGTGTCGGAGGTGACAGGATTACAAAGGCAGCAGAGGATGCCAGAGGGGGTAGGGTCAGGCAGGTAGCAGTAGGTACCAATGATGGCAGGGAAGGGGAAGGATCAAATAGGAGGTCCATAGAGATCAGCTAGGAGGAGGAGACAGAGGGGTCAGGGCTAGCCCGACGAGTAGAGACAGGAGGCAGAGGCGATGGAGAGGGATGAGACCGAAGTGATGGACACAGGAGATGGAGAGGGAGCAGTGGTGATGGATACAAATGTGCATGACATTCTTCCCCTAGTGATGAGGCCACCGATAGCAGAGGAGCGGGGGTGAGGGAGTAGACCACTGAGCAAAGATTGAGGGAATCAGAGGTGGCTAAGAGGATACTAGAGGTGGAGGTTCTCAAACTCGAGGCGGATAGGAGGAGACTGCAGGTAGAGGTAGTTAGATTAGAGGGCATAGGATAGAGGGATTATGGCTTTATTGTGGACCACCTGACCTCCCAAGTACATGATGTAGAGAGGGAGAGGGATGAGCCATAGGCAGAGTCGAGTAGGCTACAAGCCGAGGTTACTCAATTGGAGGGAGAGGTAGTGAGGGAGCGAGAGACTAGAGAATCAGCGAGGTGGGAGAGGGACATACTGGTGGTGACAGTGGCACTATTACAGGCAGGGGGTCTGCATTTGTCTGGAGGAGAGACAGGTTAGATATCAGAGGCACTGGCAGAGGCAGAGAGAGATATGGGGGATCTAAGGAGACATGTAGAGGGATTGTTGAGGGAGCAGAGGGAGTTGAGGTAGGAGTGAGATGAGCTCCGAGCTTGAGCTGAGGTGGTTGGGGACATAGTGGAGGATATGGGAGTGGTGCAGGTGAGGGAGGAGAGCTTGGGGAACCAGGTACAGAGGATGGAGGTAGAGAGGGAGGCTGTTGGGACACAGATGCGGGTGTTGTAGGATGGGAGGGATGAGGCAGTGACACATAGACATTTCTTGGAGAGGGAGGTAGCACGGTTGTAGGGTCAGTTAGATCAGCTGTAGTGAGACCAAGACAAATTGGTGGAGGGTACGACCTAGTTACAGGAACAGATAGGGTAGCCACAGGGTGGGACAGACATGATAGGGGAGGAGAGAAGACAGATGCAGGAGGAGATAGAGCTATTGCAAAGTGACAGAGATAGGTTGGCGGTTGAGATGTCATGAGTGCAGGGACAGTTAGATCAATTGTGGATGGCACAAGATCTATGAGAGCAAGAGAGGAGATTCCTTTGTGGTCATCATGACAGGTACAGATTAGAGCGAGATTGCAGGTGGCAGAGAGGGATGAGCTCATACGAGAGTCGAGCTATTATATGGGGTGTATTATATGGTAGTTTCAGATCCAGCGCATCGTGCACCACCCTTCATTCGAAAAATTCCTCAAATGATGACACCATCACGGATAGCAGGGACATATTCACAGGGCCTCAGCAGCTATAGGGAGACACCGCCACGCAAAGGTCTAGTGCCAGACTCACCTCAAATATCGGATGGAGTGAACACAGGGTTCAGAGTACCAAAGGCACAAGAGCCTGATGTTTGACAGGAATAGGGCGGGTACAGTACAGAGATCAGAGTAGATGCATAGTCGTGTACTCGTACCTTTATTTTGAGTGGTGGTTATGACAGATATTGTATATTTTTTGATTTTAGATATGCGAGAACCCTTATTGACATTTATATGATGCGGATATGATGGATGACTTTATTTATGCATTATTATGTAGTGACGGATATGTTTGTATGCATGTATGTTTATTCTAATGTATGATGATGATTAATGATGATTGTATTGATGCCTAACGGTGGTGATGTAGGATGTTATGGATGCAGGAGATTTTATTATTTATATGTTGTGATATGCATGATGTCTAACACTTATGATGCAGTATGTGATGAATGCAGGAAAATTATGTATATGTTGTGATATGCATGATTTCTAACACTTATGATGCAGGATGTGATGAATATAGGAAAATTATGTATATTTTGTGATATGCATGATGTCTATATGTTTGTGATATGCATAATTATGTTTATGGTGGATGTATGAACTAAAGTGAATGGTAAGAGGTGTAGAATAATTAATGAAAACTAGCCTACACAACTTAAAATGGGTATGTAATTTAATGTCAGTGAAGGCCTACAATAAATAATGTGATGAGTGGGGTGGCTTGTACCTATCAAGAAACATAGGACCCCGGAGAAGAAGAAAAAGAGGGGGGAGATAGAGGAAATCATTGTTTGCACAATCCAAAATCCTAGGGGAAAGAAGAGATGAAGGATACATGAATGCGATGGATGAGAATAATCCAATGTACTGTGAATGCAAGTTACCATCTTTGAAGCACTGATTTTTTCTATAGCATAAGACACCAAGCGTCAGTGTATGTAAACCAAGACAAGATAGTGTCCTATGCATACACAAACACAACAAACAAGAAGGGGATCCTAACACCCCAAAATCGTGATGACTTTGGTCAGGCTAGGTATTAGGATAGTCACAAGCACAAAAGGATGCCCCAACGTAACACAAGACCTCAGGGATCTTGGTGGATACTACGTGGGACAACCAAGAAGACAATAAACATAAGAAAAATCAAGATATGCCCCTATGTTAACAAGTCCAAAATACACCATAACATTAGAGATTATGGCGGCCTTGGCCAATAATGATAGGGAGCTCAAATGATAAACAAAATATCAAAAGCATCAAAAGATCACAATCAAATTCAAAATATCCTTTTCCATAGGATGAAGATGGTGGATGGGGTTGATGCGGTATGTTAGGAAGGATACATCATGTTGAGACCAAAGATGGATGCTAAACTAAAAGATTGATTAATGACGCGGGATATTTGGAAACCGATTAACCCTTGTGACACAGATGGATTTTATTTGTGAGGTACTAGTGAGATAAGGACATATCTCAATAACAAGGCACAAGAAAAAAACACAGGACATAGGACACAGACCGACACAAGCTAAAGACCTAGGGGCTCGAGGTTTTTCCAAAGATCAACCTTGCCTACCTGAAAGTGCAGAGCCCTTGTAGTTTAGTAAAAGACTATGGTAAAAGTGGAAAGAGGATGATGAAGATAGATGGATGACCGAGACAAAAATAAGCCTCGGGGGTAGATCAAAACATCAACCTTGACTACGTGAAAGCACAAGGGCAACGTAGTTTGGAAAGGATGGAAAAGATCGAAAAGTGGATCGTGAGGATGGACGATGAAGAACAAAATGCCTTGGGGGCTAATCAAAAGATTAGCCTTGCCTATGTGCAAGCACAAAGGTGTCTTAGTTCAAGAAAAGACATGATGGGACCTAGATGGGGATAGAAACGATGAGTGAACCTAAATGGAGACAACCACAACAATGAGATGACACAAGCTCAGATTAGGATAAAAAGCTCAGGATGTTAGATAGCGTATGATGATCATCCAATGCTCAACCAGAATATACCAAGCGATGAGGTGATGCAAGTGGATGGGAGGATATGGGGATTGATGATCCAATGGATGAGCCATAAAGTAACCAAGACGCGAGGTAGATAATGATTAAGCCCTATACAAGAGGCACCTGTTGCTAGGTTTTCACCAACTGTATGTATCTAGGGTGCCACGCAGGGGTGGTTTTCACCATAGGATGAATTATTTCTCTTTACTATTTTTTGGATTTTTCTTATTTTTTTATTTTTTATATTTTTGACTTTTTTTATTTTTTTGTATTTTTTGACATTTACTAGGAGGGATTCCCCAGTTGACTTGCATATAGAACTTCTTTAGATGCATGATGTTGATGGGTTCTTCCAAGGGCTCCCCTTCAGGGGTGGATAGCCTATAGGTGCCAGAACCATACTTTGTGGTGATGACATAAGGGCCCAACCAATTTGCTTCAAACTTACCCTTTTTCTCTCGATCTTGTTGATTTCGTTGATTCTCTTTAAGGAATAAATCACCAACATTGAATTGGCGAGGGAAAAATTTCTTATTGTAGCTCCTTTTGAGTCGGTGTTGATAGGCTTGCAAATGGTTATAAGCCTTGACCCTTTTTTCATCCAGCAATATCAATTGTGCCAGGCGTGCCACTCAGGTGTCTTCGTTAGTGATGAGATTCTTGAGTGAGATTCAGAGTGAAGGGATTTCAACATCGATTGGCAAGATGGCTTCAGTGCCATAGACAAGAGAGTATGGAGTAGTGTCAATGGGGGTATAGATGGACGTACAGTAGGCCCAAAGAGCAGGATGGATATGGAGGTGCCAATCTTAGCCAATGCTATTAACCATCTTCTTAATGATTTTGATCAATGTTTTCTTTGTTGCTTCTACTTTTCCATTACCCTGGGGGTAATAGGGGGTGGACCAACAATGTTGGATATGATACATGTCACAAAGGAACTTCATACACTTATTCTTGAATGGCTTTCCGTTAATGGTGATGATGGCGGAGGGGATACCATACCTGCAGAGGATATGGTAGAGGATGAGCTTAGAGATCTGAACATCAGTGATTTGAGTTTGTGGTATGGCTTCCACCCACTTGGTGAGGTATTCAGTAGCTGTGATGATAAAAGTGTGACCATCACAAGATGGAGGGTAGATCTTGCCAATCAAGTCGAAACCCCATTGTGAAAACGGCCAAGGTGTCGTGATAGGTTGTAGCTCTTGTGTCGGAGCATGAATCAAATCTACATGTTGTTGACATGGAAGACACTTTTTTACATATTCACAAGCATCATGTTCCATTGTAGGCAAGTAATACCCTACTCTGAGAATCTGTTTGGCTAAAACCATACCATTAGAATGGGCCCCACAAATACCGCTATGCACTTTTGTTAATGTCGTGTGGGCTTCGGTTTTGTCTAAACAACAAAGGAGAGTTTCATAATACCCATGTCAATAAAGTGTATCACAGCTGATGGTGTAACAAGCAATGCGTTGGATAAATGATTTACGTTGGTTTCTTGTGAGATCAGGTGGGAGGGTGTTGTCATGAATATAGGTGTAAATTTTGTCGTACCAAGGGGATTTAGGACCTACAATATCACACACCATGTTACTCTCATGGATATCATACGCTAGGATTAGGATTTTCTCGACTAGGAATTGACAATCTGTGCAGTCTTTTGGCATGTCGAGGAGAGAACCAATGGTAGCCATAGTGTCCACTTCCTTATTTTGGAGTCTCAGGATCTGCTCAAATTGGATGGAGGTGAAATATTTTTTGAAGTCATCCACAATACATTTGTAAGGTAACAAATTTCCATCTATTGTTAGAAACTCATCGTTGACCTATTTTATAACCAACTGGGAGTCACCAAAAACTTGCAGATCAGTGATGTGCCATGGGACTGTGATTCTAAGGCCTATGAGAAGGGCTTCATATTCGGCGATGTTGTTGGTGCAGGGAAAAGCCAGTCTGAATGATTTTGGTATGTAATCGCCTTGGGGGGTGATAAGCAAGAATCCAGCCTCTAATCCATTATTAGTGTGTGTTCCATCAAATTATAGTGTCCATGTGGTATTTTCTGATACTGCAAAGACTCCTTCATCTAGGAATTCGTCTTTTATGGGATAGGCATCTACTAATGGAGCATTTTCCAACTAATATGCTATTACTTGTCCTTTGATTGCTTTTTTGTCCACATATTCTATATCAAATTCACTGAGAAGCATGATCCATTTAGCCATTCAACCTATTAGGGTTGTCTTAGATAACAGGTACTTGAGGGGGTCCACTTTTGATATCAACTTTATAGGATGACTAAGCATATAATGACATAATTTTTGTGTACTAAAGACCATAGCGAGACATGCTTTTTCCATTGGTGAATAATTAAGTTCATAACCGACCAATGTTTGGCTAATGTAATAGATTTCTCGTTCTTTTGAGGATTCGTCATGTTGTGCCAACAATGCACCCAATGCAATTGAAGTGGCAGAGATGTATAGAAAGAGGGGTTTTCCAAGGATAGGTGGCATCAAGATTGGTGGGTGGGCTAAGTATTCTTTGATCATATCAAAACCCAACTAACATTGCTGATTCCATTTGAAGGTGGTGTCTTTCTTTAGAAGGTAAGTGAATGACTGACATTTATCCACGAGCTAGGCTATAAACTGACAGATGGATTGTAGCTTTCCTTGAATGCTCCTTAACTGTTTTAGGTTTCTAGGGGGAGGCATATCCATGATAGCTTTTACTTTAGCAAGTTCAACCTTGATGCCTCTCTGGGAGACTATGAAGCCCAACAATTTCCCTGACCTGACACCAAACACACTTTTTCGGATTCAGTCTTAGCTTGTACTGCTCCAAGCACTCGAAGATCTTTTTCAGGATGGCAGGGTGCTCTTCTCTGGTTCCGGATTTTCCCAGCAAGTCATCAACATAATCTTCCAAGATAATGTGGATGAGGTCATGGAATATAATAGTCATTTCTCGTTGATATATTTCCCCCACATTTTTGAGGCCAAAGGGCATGACATTGTAACAAAAGGTACCCAAGGTGTTGTAAAAGTGGCCTTGTGTTGATCTTCAGGGGCAATTCAGATCTGATTGTAGCCAAAGAAGCCATCCATGAGGAATAACATCTTGTGTCCCGTAGTAATGTCGACCAACATGTCAATGTTAGGCAATGGGAAGTCATCTTTTGGACAATCTTTGTTAAGATCCTGGAAATCTGTGCAAATTCCGATGTCTCTGTTAGGTTTAGCAATATGTACTATATTGGAAATCCAATCGGAATAATCAATGGGTCTGATAAAGCCAGCGTCTAATAATTTCTCCAATTCTTTTTTAACTAATAGTGCTACCTGCGGGTGCATCTTTCAAAGCTTCTTCTTGACAGGTTTGGCATTTGGACGGACATCCAAATGGTGTACAACAAGATTAGAATCCAGGCCAGGCATATCAGAATAAGCCCATGCAAAATTGATAACCCCTTTTCGAAGAATTTGGACAATGGTGAGATATTCCTCTTCTGATAAATATTTGGCCACATAAGTGATCTTTAGATTTTCTTCTGTCCCCAAATTTACCTCTTGCGTCTCTTCAATGAGAATAGAAGATTGCATAGATATTTGTGTTCCCACAAGGGGAAGATGAACGTCCCCAACTTTCAGTGTCATATTGAGGTTTTCACTGTCAGATGCACCCTTTGTTTTTACTTTTTCCCAGTCAAAAAGCGCCTTAGTGAGGTTTTCACTTGATGACCTATTTTGTTTTTGTTTCTTTTTTCTTTTGCGCTTAGGGCGTTCATCTTCCCCCAATCCCATGAGAGGTACGTAGGTATCCTCTAAAGGAAATGTGTTGACAGGTGCGCTACCTTGTAGGTCATGATCTATAAATTTGGGATGTTTGACGGATAAGGTTATGGTGAAAACAGACACGCATTCAAACATGGCAGGGAGGTCAACGTGATTCAAATCATCGTATGCGTGTATGATGGACTCTTCTTCTGGTATGTCTTCGAGGGAACCATCGTCAACACTAACATTATTAGAAGTGCTAGAGGATGTCACAAAACCCTTATGTTTAGTATCATAACCCAAGCACAAATTTCTTGGTCAAATGGTAGTTGCTTCAATGGGCTGGCATTTTCCTTGTTCTTCCACGTTGAGGCCTCTGCCTTGGTAATGACACTTTTCAATGAACTTGGAGGCACATGGATAAAATTCTTGAAATTGTTCTATAAGGGGATGTGGTGGCTCAAGTTCTCCTCAATAAACCCATTGAATCATATCTTCTTCTTTGATCCTGAAGGGATCCCAGATCATTGAATGTTGTTGAACCCATGTTCTTGGAGGTGAGTGTAAGTGTCTTTTCTTCCACTTTTGGTACTGGCAGAGTTGGTTGTCCATATGTGCGGGGCAATGGTGGCATGGTTTCCACATTTAGTGTGGTATGAATTTTGTATTCGCCACATCCCTTGTCTATGATCTAGACCTTAGTGATGGTGGAAGCAGGTGTGGATGATGGTGGAGATGAGGTGTTTAGTGTATTGGTGGATGGATGAGAATCAGGTGTTGGGGATGCCCCCATTTTGACTCCCAGGCAATAATGTGAATGCGAAAAAGAAGCTTCCAAGGCACGAAAATATTCAAAAGGTTTGGGATCAACTTGTATGGTAACCTCCATTCCTTGAAATAAGAACTTTAAACATTGGTGATAGGTGGATGGGATGGCTTGCATAAATGAATCCATGGACGGCCAAGAAGGATGTTGTATGGAATTTCAAGGTCCAAAACATGACACATATTGTAATGTACAATAGGGCCCACTTGAATAGGGAGGAAACTAATTCCTTCAGAATCCTGCTCTGCATTATCATATGCCTTGATGGTGATAACTTGACTTCTTAAATCAGCCTGGGTGTATCCAACCTATTGTATGAATTTTAATGTGCAAAGATTTAGGGCTGAACCATTATCTATAGTACCCTTTTTAATTTTTGACAATTTACACCAACCTCGAGATGGAGGGGTGGTTGTGGCTTGAATCAAGATGTGGCATGTCTTTTTGGCTAAAGGTTAACTGATAGGTTGATGAGAGGTTACCTACCAATGCTTGGAATTGGGTAGGGTCAATATCATCGGGCACTTGTGTGCTTTGCAAAGCCTTAGTCAAGATGTCTTGATGCACGGGAGATGACTTAAGTAGGTCTAAGATGGATATTTGGGTTGTAGTCTTGCCTAGGTGGTCTAGGATGTTATATTGTGAATTGATGGATGACCGTTGGGTAGATGGAGGACCTGCGGGGACTGTGATGCGAGTTTGCCGAATGGTAACAGCACATTGTGGATCTTTTCCTTTGACATGTATCATGGATACACGTGGCTCCACTTGTTCTACATATGAGACCACACCTTGGTAATTGTATGGCACATTTTTATAGATGATGTTATTGGTGTTGTTACCTTGCTTGTTATTTTTGTTAGATCTAGGATTAGAGTTGGAAGTACTAGGACCCTGATTGTGGTTAGGAAAAGCGTTTTGATATACCTAGAGTTGAGCATTGGATATGATGCTATGTTGGCATCTACATGGATTTCACCTTGATCGATGAGGCCTTGAATGTAGGTTTTTAGGCCTTGACATTTATCTAAGGTATGTCCCTTAATCTTGTGAAATTCACAATATTCGTTGTCTTTAAACCAAGCAGGTTTAGGTTTAGATGTATCAAGAGGTTTGGTGATAGGATACGTGATGGGATAATTAGCTTGAAGAAGCTTGTTAAACACCATGCTAAGGGGTTCTCCCAACTGAGTGAACTGTCATTTGTTTCCTCCTTCGTTATTTTTGTTGGATTGTTGTCGTGGTGCCCCTTGGGGGACGGATATGGCATTTTGGAATGGTGGTTGTTGCTGAGGAGGGTATTTTTGTGTGGTGGTGGCCACCTAAACATTTTTGGTGTCAGTGACACCATCATTGATAGCTTTTTTATTTCTATTCCAATAACGAGGTTTATCCCCAAAGGACTTCTCTCTATCAGAATTAGAAAAATTGACTTGCCCTTTTGCAACAAGGGCTCGTTCCAAGATGGGGCCCTTCTCCACAAGTGCTGCAAAGATGGTGATACAATGGAGTTGGAAATTATGAGCCATATCTGGGTGGGAATTTTTGATAAATAACGTGACCATGGTTTTTTCTGATGGTGGGAATTTCATCCTACCGGCCAAGGCACGCCATCTTTGCAAGTAGCTTGCAAAGGTCTCTCCATTAGGTTGTTTTTCTTTCAGGAGATCAAGTGTGTCAATGTCCTTCTCTAGATTAAAAGAGAAGTGGGAGAAAAATTGTTTGGATAATTGTGCAAAGGTTTTAATAGATCCTTTTTCAAGGCCCATAAACTAGTTAAGGGCAACTCCTTATAGACTTCTAGGGAAAATTCGGATAAGATAATTGTCATTATGCATGACCTCTTGGCAATGAACATAAAATTCTTGAAGGTGAGCTCTAGGGTCCCTGGTTCCTTTGTATTTATCAAATTTTTGTATTTCAAAATGTTTGGGAAAAGGAATCAAGGAGATGGAGGGATCAAAAGGATAAGGATATATGTCCTCAAACTTGAATGTTTGTTTACCTATTCCAGATTGTAGATCCTTTAATGCTTCTTTTACTTCTTCCAAGTCCTTATTGATGGGAGTCATGGGAGTCAAAGTGGATTAATTGTATGGGTAGTATTGTGGATATGATGAGGATGGCCGTACCAATGTCGAATCATAGACGGGTTGAGTCAGATAAGTGGATTGATAGTTGAATGATTGATTGTGATGAGTGGGAGCCACTTGTTGGTAAGGCGATTGTTGTTGATAGTAGGAAGTGAGGGATAGGTCTTGTTGTTGTGTAGAATTTTGGTAATGTGTGGAGGTAGGTCCTCTTTGTTGATGTGATGATGGTTGTTGGTAATAGGTAGTGTAAGGTAACCCCTATTGATAAGTTGGTTGTTGTTGAAAGTAGGGCGGATAGGATTGGTATTGTTGCACAATGGTGGGTTGTTGTGTGGCATATGGGTATGGATTTGATGGTTGTTGGTGGGGATGATGTTGAGGTTGCAAAGGATTTGTGTAAGGTGGTGGTTGGGTATATGTTTGATTTTGAGCATTTTGATGAGGATTCGTATTGAGATAGGATGGAATAGTGTATATGCTAGAGGGATGATAGAGGTATTTAGTAAGTGAATTATGGTGTGTTTGTGTAGGGATATGCACATGTTGTTGTGGGGGTCATTGTTGTGGTTGTTTTTGATGAGATGGGTGAGATGAGATATGTTGTTGTTGGGGGTCGACCACGAAAGGGTTATGTGGAGGTTGTTGTGGCTGTGAGATAGGTTGCACTACTTGATGTGATGGTTGTGTAAGAACAGTAGTGTGTTGCGGATGTTGTGGATGTAAGGGTTGAGATGAAGCTAGAGCGATAGCAACATGTTGTGGTGGTGTTGGTAGTGTGGTGGATTGGTGTGGATTATTTGGAGGCTGTCAAAATGAAAGAGGTGGCAAATTGGTAAGTATAGGTGTGCCCCCATTATTAGGATATGGGGGGGGGAGCGGTGGAGTAGATGGGATGTATGATGGCATACCATAGGTATGGGGACCATTATGATTTGGCGGTGGAATAGTAGATGTTGTGTTCAAAAGACAAGGATACTCTTGGACTTGATGGATGACGACATTTCCAAATTCAAGATGATACCAGTTTTTAGTGGGTGCACCTTCAAGAACGTAGGAACTCTTATGGGGATCTTGTGGAGTATTTGGACTGTGATTAGGATCATGTGGGATGTTCGAGTGGGTACCTTGAGTTTGTTGATCAACCATTTTCCTTTTTTCTTGAGCGCGGGCATGAACATGCAAAACAACTAAGTGGTTTAAGATGCAACTAAGTTTCTAAGTGATGATCTAGGTGATGATTTGGATTGGATGTTCGATGATAAGATATATGATGGATCAATTGATGATGTATCAATTAATCGAATGATCGGATAAGGATTTGATTAGATCTGATTGGTAATATGATTGAAGATTAAATGGTTTGGATGATTCTGAAGGGTTCCTAAACTAGTTTTAGAGATCACCTTAGGTGACGCAAAGTGTTGATTGATCGAATTAAGGATGATCACGGCACCGAATCCACCTTGAGATGAAAGGGGATTGATAAGGTTGAGGATAATGACCGACTTAGGATGGATAGTGATCCTAAGCAGGTTTACAAAGATGACGATCAGATTCAAGCACCTAGGTCAATTTGGACGATGACTCCAAACTGAGTTCAAAGGATAAAGTGGTGATGGGTGATCAATCCAAGGAGGATTATGGATGCAACCTATATGATCTGAAGAATGATGTAGATGCAGAAGGTCGTGATATGGGTGAACGTGATGCATAAACAACAAGATAGTTAATAGTCCTTTCTGATAGCATGGGAGGTTGGATTTTTAAATCAAATAAGGAGATGGGTGAAGTTTCAAGTCAGGGCAACCCAAACTTTTGGTCAGGGCTGCCCCTCTAGGTCAGGGTTGCCCAAACAATAAAATATTTGACCAAATTTTGACTTTGAATAGGCCAAACAGCTGGGTAATGATTCTCAGAATGGGCAAATGGATACTCAAGTTGGACAGATGAATGATAAGGATGGATGCTTTGGTACCCCAAACAAGGGAACAACACTTAGAACGAGGAAATAGGTTGTCGGAATGAGCGAACAACTAACAAACGAGAGTTGAAAAAGGTTGTTTTGAAGGTCAAGACCGCCCTTCTAGGTCAAGGCCACCCAAGTTGAGGTCAGACTGCCCAAAAAAAGGTCAAGGTCGCCCATACAGAAGTCGAGGCTGCCCAAATAGGAAAAACAGTTAATTTTGTTGACTTGAACTGGCCAAACAACTAGGAAACAGGGGGACAGGGCCGCCCCTATAGGTCAAGGCTGCCCCTCTAAAACAAGGATGCCTCTGCAGATTGGTTTGATCCCAACTTAATCAAAATAGTGATGAAAAATGATGAAAACAACAAGTAAAAAGACCAAAAACTAAGTGACAAGTACTGGTTTTTCACAAGAAGACACTTCAAACAACACAATCCTAATTTTAGTGTTAAGGTATGGCCAACACAGTCCTCTATCTAGGATTAACAATTTTTTTAGTGTCATCCTCGATATACGCACGATACGTGGGGCACAACCATGAACACCAGCTCGTCTACAAGCGTGAGTCGGGAGCAGCCAATGAGAGACTGGGAGCTCAGACCAACCCTTCACATCTATCTAGGTATCACCCTAGTTTTGACGCTCGGCCAGACATGTCATGACTAGATTGAGGTACAACTTTTGCCTCCCCCCTTTATATACCCTGATGATAACATTTGGTTGGAATCGTCCCTTGGGGTGATGAAATCCCCAAGCAAGTTTCGTTAATAAATGTAAAAAGGGATATAAAAATGGACTAAGTGAGCTACAATTTCTCTTCACCCAGGATCGCGAAACGACGCAAAGGGATTGGATACGTCAATAACTCACTTCAAACATGGCAAACAAATTCATTGACCCTTTAATTAGTTCTATATTCCTATTTTAAGAAAAACGGAAAGACAAGACTAATTAGACACTATTTTCCACCTGCAAAGCATGTGTCAGTAGTTTTGTTTCTTTTTGTCTTTGATAAGTGGACTTTCTAAATCTACAAGAAATAACTGTTAGAAAAAACAACAGCATCAAAAAAAAATGTTCCTGGGTCAGGGCTGCCCAAACATGAATCCTGCAAAAAACAGAGTCAGAAAAATGCAAAAAATAGTAGAAAACAGCGGCAAAAAAATTTGCTACCTGGTCAGGGCCGCCCAAACATGTAACCTACATGAAAAACTATCAGAAAACAAAGAAAAATAGCAGCAAAAAAATATGTTGCTAGGTCAGTGCCACCCCTATAGGTCAGGACCGCCCAAACAGAGTACTTGTACAGCAAAACAAACAAAAATAACAGAAAATAGTAGTAGAAAGATTTGTTGTTAGGTCAGGGCTGCTAAAACATGAAACCTACACAAAAGACTATTAGAAAACAAAGAAAAACAGCAGCAAAAAAAATTGCTACTAGGTCAGGGCCGCCTAAACAGAGTACCTGCACAGCAAAACAGTTAGAAATCAATAGAAAGCAGCAGCAGAAAAATCTATTGTTAGGTCAAGCCCGTCGAAACATGAAACTTGCACAAAAGACTATCAGAAAACAAAGAAAAATAGCAGCAGAAAAATATGTTGCTAGGTCAGGGCCGCCCAAACAAAGTACCTGCATAGTAAAACAGTTAAAAATCAATAGAAAATAGCAGAAAAATTTGTTGTTAGGTCAGGGCCGCCCAAACATGAAACCTGCACAAAAGACTATCAGAAAATAGTGAAAAACAATAGCAGAAATATCTGCTACTAGGTCAGGGCCACCCCTATAGGTCAAGGTCTCCCAAATAGAGTAGATGCATAGGAAAAAAGTCATAAATCAATAGAAAACAGTAGCAAACAATAGCAAAAAAATGTGTTGTTAGGTCAGGGCCGCCCCTCCAGATCAGTGTTTCCCAAACAAAGGACAAGGTCGCCCCTCTATGTCAAAAATCTGCAAAAATCTTAGAAAAAATAGTAGCTGTTAGTAAAAAAATACTACCCATGACATGGGTCCCACCGAACATGCCAGAAATGTGAAGGGGAAAAACATACTAATCTAATAATGCAAACCAAAATGAAAGAAGAATACAAATACACCTAACACCTCAAAAATGATTAGCCTAATTTAAACACAAGATAAAAGGAGGATGAAAATGAAAATCAAATTGATATACCTTTATCCATGTTTCCCTTGGTTGGCCCTTTGATAGTTGATATTATGTGTGCTCCTTGATGGAAAAATGATGCAAAGTACCTAAAATGCAAAATGGAGATGTAAATAGCTAAGATGGATATTGGATGAAAATGATATGATAATAACTTATGGAGGCTCAAATGGCTCAAGATCATAAGTTAGCTAAGAATGCATAAAGATCCTTTTTTGAAGGAAGTAGGGGGGTATTTATAGGAGAAATTGAATTCTCTAGAGATTCAACAGTCAGGATTGAGCCACCATGGCCAAGATGGAGGGCTATGGTGAGTTGAGGACTCACAAGCCCTCACATTTGGACATGTGGTGGGTGAGTTGTCCAAAGGACAAGGTGAGATGGACAAGGGTACAAATGACATGGAAGAGACCATGTGGTCCCAAGGTACTTGCAAGTACCTTGGGATGGGAGAGGATTTCTTTAAAAAGTTATTCCTTGGCCCCCATATGGGGCTGAAAGTGACAAGTAATGACTTTTAGAAAGTCATCATTTGTCAACATGGGGAATAGGAAAGACCTTGGAGAAATACAAGTGTATTTTTAATTCACTTTTAGGGAGAGACTAAAAGATAAAACAAGATTCCTCTAAAACAGGTCCTTGTCCTTTGGGTACGATGTGACACATGAGATGCCATGGGAAGACAAATGAATGGGGGGAATAAGTGTGAATTTTTAATTCACAAGGGGAAGAGGTCAACCCAAAAAAGGTAAGTACCAAGAAGGTTGACTTAAGGACATGTTAAAAGGGGTAAGTGATTAGGATTAGGATTGTGCAAACAAATGATTAGATTAATTAATGATGATTAGAGGTAAGTGGAAAGTTATGAAGGATGTGACATTAATCCTAATTAAGGATATTCACATTTTAATGAAGGATTAATTAAATTAATCTAGTTTAGTGAAAGATTATGGAGAATGTGACAAGGAGAAAGAAAGAATGAATAAAAAATGATAAGGATAATTGACTAAATTAAATAAATTGATTGCATTTATTTAATTTATAGATGAAGTAGGCTTAATGTATAAATTAATTAATTGATTCAATTAAATACCTTAGGGACGTTAGGGAAAAGGGAATATTAATTAAATAAATAATGTAATTAACGTTGATGAAGGGGATGAAGGAAAGGATAAATTTGTCCTTATGTAATTAGGTGTCTATAGTGTGAACAAGTGTGAAAAGCAAAGAGTAGAAGAGAAAATTAAGGCAACAATAATTTAAGGTGTTAGATTCCTGAAAGCAATGAGTTGATGGCATCTACAATCTTCTGACCAAGCTATGAATGTGTGGAACCCTAGTGGTGGATCTTCATTTATATCTTTTATTTTATGTACAGTGAGCCTCCTTTCTAGACAGTGAGTCCTTTGAAGGTACTGAGCCCTTGCATTTGGGCAGTGAACCCTCTGGCAGTGAGGCTTTGTATCCAGTATTACATTACTACTATATTGTGAGTTAATCCTCACCGTGGTTATTCCCTCATTGGGTTTTTCATGTAAATATAGTGTCTCTAGTATTTTTTTTCTGTTATTTGCATTTCATGTTTACACTTAATAATAGATTGAGGTTAAAGAAAAAAGATTAAGTTTAAAAGTAAAGTTATTTGATACAACTAATTCACCCGCCCTGCTCCCCCCCCTCTCAATTTTCTTGTGCATTTCAACACAATGGTTGTAGTTGGGTGAAGTCTTCAACTATAGTCTATGAGAGATCAACTCCTTTAGAAGGTTCATCTTTGACAAAGGAAAATTTCTATATTTTTCTTTATGTTAAAATCATGTACATATTAGTTATTTGTCCTACTTTCCAAGAAGTGTGCTTACACACCCTACATTCTCCTTAAGGGAATTTATGCTCTAGTTATCATGCTTTCCTCCAAGTGTAGTCTGCACGTGTTTTGTTCTTGCTCTTGAGAGGCCCATTTTCTACAATTTACCTCATGACTATATGCCCAATGGATTGATAAGGCCTCTAGATTCCATTATTAGTAGAAAATTATCTTGTAGAAATCACCATAAATGTTGTCATTTCATTCCACCCTTGAACACTCGTCATTGATAACCAATCTGAGAGATCCTACATTTGCCATCTTACATGATTTTCCCTTGTGAGAGTCCTAAAAACTAGCTAATTCCTAACATTTTGGGCTTTCAATTTTTCATTTACCTCTTTATCGACACGCCTTCTCTATCGTTCCCAATCTTCCATCTCCTTTGCCCCTTTTTCCCTTCTTTTTCCTAAGTCTTTCAGGTTTTGACCATCTTCCTTAACCCTTAACTCCTTTTGCTTCCCCTTCATAAGCTTTAAGTCTTCTCCCCAATCCTCGAAATCCCTTCTCCTTTTGATGATTAGACCTTCGACCTATCAACTTTCTTTCTTCCCCCTCACTTCCTTTCAATAAGGAGTGAGGCAGGCACTCAAACCTCAACCTCTAATGGTTTCCTTTGGACATTGGGTCTCGCTCCTTCCTTTTTCTCTTTTTGCATCTTCAAAAATTCGTATGCCTTCCTCTCGATCCTTGACCTCTGCTGACTTACTTTGGATTTCAACTTTCGTTCTTTTCTTCTATCATTTTTCTTATTCTTTCGATAAGGCATAAGGTCTCCCCCCAAGTCCCTGATGGCTTCTTTTGAAAGTTTAACTCAATGTCAATTTTTTTTAAAATCATGAGTCATTCTTCACTCTTACCTCTTACCTTTCCTTAGTAAGAGGTAGACATTCCTTCCAACCTTTGACACCCAAAAAAGTAGTCCTTTCAGACCTCGTTGTCTCATACTTCTTCCTTCCTTTCTTTAGAAAGCGATATGAGTTAGGCTTGAGGCCTGAGGCCCGAAGCTCAAAGCCCAATGGTCTAATGCTATTGAAACATAGGGTACATTGCAATTCCAATGCCCGACCTCTGATGAAGATTGTTTTTCGCAACTTTAGACCATTTAATGCACAACAAAAGGTTTCTTTCGAGGCCCGAAGACTTGACATTCCGTAGAATGGAATGTTTTTTGCAATGGTGACATTAATGCTAGAACTACCTTTTCAACTACTTGTTTCAACTTTTGGGCTTCAAGGACAACATTTATTGTACCTCTTGACTTCTGCAAGTGGATTTTATGGGTGTCCATGCTCATTTGTTTTTGTTTTTTTCCACTCTAATGGATCCATGCCTTGATCATTGATTTCACAAGAGACCTCCATCCTTTCAAGCACGGGTTACACTGCAACATTCATTGCTAGGGCATGGGCATTGAGTGTTTCTCAATATTCCTAGGCACAGGTTTTGAGTTATGCTTGATCTATAAAGGCAAGAATTGTATTCATTCTAAGGTTTCTTCCTCTAGCTCCAACATGTTTTTCTTTGGTACACATAAATTTTGCATTTTTGCAATTGTAATGATTGGTTCCATGCCTCTAAATTAATGGAATTGACCATTATTGTTGGATCTCTCCTATTTTATGTATTATTAAGCTTCATTACCTTCATATCTGAGTGTTTTTTATCATTTTTATGCATATGTGCTAAGTTATTTTGTTTATAGTTATTGTTTTGAGAATATTTATTTCCTTCCAACACCTTGTCAAACCCTAACCTCCATGTTTGCCTCTAGGAATCAATCTATAGAGAGTTGTGTGAGTCATTTGGCCCCCTTTCCTAATATACTCAACAATTTTGGCTAGGAAGAAACAAATTTTCTATCTTGGTGTACTACCACCCATTTCCCTTTCATGCATTCCTTCTAATAATTTTCCCTTGTGAGTTATTAGAGTAGCATAGTGGTTGGATTTCATGTGCGGGGTTGGACCAGCACATTGCACTTGGATCGAAGGAGGAAGTTGTCCTTCTTCGGAGATTTGACCTCAAACGTGCAAGGTCCTAGACCTTGAGGTCGTTTTCATGGTGTCATTAGAACACTAAACTCCATGTTCAACAGGGTACATTTTTAGATGACAACAGTATTCTTTTGATTATCTATGGTTTACAATTACTCAAAGAAATAAATTAATTTATATTGGGTTTTAATTAGAATGAATGAAATGAAGTATTCCTCTTGAATTTAGCACTAGAAATAGATATAGATATGTGTAAATACAAGTTCATATATTTAATAGTTTTCTAAAATGTTTCTTTGCAGAATAATGAATCATGTTGATTGGATAAATATGTGTTCTCTCTCATGCCTTGTTAAATCATTTGGAATTTGTTTGAATCATTTTTAGTTAGAATTAAAACATAAATATACTAGTTTGTGATAGAATACCAGCAAACCCCTTGAACATTATAGCCATATCGACCACTTTCCAGGACAACATATTTGTGACCCAACTCCTAGGACTTTGGAAGGTGATCAATCTCATTATTGTTTATCTTTTTTAGGAGAGGTAATGTATATTACATCTTTCCTATGTTGCATGTGTCAATTTTTCCATCAACAAAACCCTTGTAACTTTACATTATGTTTTGGATTCACTTTCATGTGTGTCCCTAATATGTTTTTAGGTCTATTCAACCCTTACATTGGCCTTTTTTAGACCACAATATTAAGTATTAACCTTTTATAGTCCTTTCTTCTCAAAATTATTGTTATATTTTTCCTTTCCATGTCATTTTATAATTTTAGGCCCTTTCCAAAGCTAGAAATATCTAGACACTAGATTGACACACTAACATCCCATGACACTTCATGATAATTTTTAATAATCATTTTGGAGTATTTTTCAACTTACTAACTATCCAATTCAATGGTAGCCACTCTAGAGAAAATTTGATTGACTAACCAGATCCCTTATCTCCCTCCATTCATCTCATTTTGAATATATCTCAATCTTGCAATCTACTTTGAAGATTTCACTCTCTATCACTTTTTTACTAACATTTTGAGTAGTCTACCAACATTATTTAGCATTTGAGAAGTGTATGTTAATACTTCATATATCTTTTGCATGATTAGAAAGTTTACCAATATCTTTCAATAATGTGCTCTATCCTCTCTTTCCTTCAACAAGTGTGTGAGGTGATTTTGTTTTTTATTTTCTCTAGCTTCTAAATTATATATTTTATTTTACCACTATATTATCCTATTTTTGATATCTTTGACACTTAGGATCTCACTTCTTTGTTATCTTTATACTCTCTTTTTTCATTTTAGTCATTCTATTTGCATTTTCTATTGCTCTTTCAATTCCTATACACATATAGGATAGGAGAACACACAATATCTCAATATTTCTTCATCCAATTACTCATTGAGGTTGAAAAACCAAATTAGAGGTTTGAACATTCATATAAATATCATTTGTAGCCCAAAATTATTTAGCTTGCAAGTTATCATTGGGAGCATTTCATCAAAAAAAAGGTTTGTTGCCTTATTCTATTTATTCTCTTTGTCCTTTTTATTTATTGTCATTAAATCTTGGTTTAAATTATTTTTCCTTAGTTTCTTTCATACCTAGAAGCTATTGTTATTTTCTCATTTGATCAATATGTAGTTAGAAATCAATTATTTACATATTGAAGTGAGTTTTTTGGAGATTTGATTCATAAAAACCATACAAATGATAGTGCACTAAATTGATGTCTACGTGTCACATATGCACATAATCTATATAGATTCAACCTTTGATCATAGGTTCTTATTTGTTCATTATTTTGGTTTTGATATTGGTTTTCTCTAATTTCACTTCATTTACATAAAAAAAGAGGGTAAGTCTTTCATTTTAACTCTTTTCTTTAACTTAGTTAATTTTGTTTCTCATATTTTAAAGAACATTCCTAGGTTATTCTAAGCCTTTTTCTCCTCAAATAGTAGTAAAACTTATCCAAAAACACTTCATTTTCAAATATAGATCAACCTTTTAGTAATATTGAAAAGGTTGAATCAAATTTAGAGAGTTTACAAACTTTCGAAGTTAGGTTGAATTTTTTCTATACTACACCACTAAGTAGATCTTCGTTTTCCACTTTGCAAGAGGAAAAAACTATCCAATAACCTTTAAAATTTTGGAAAAGAAACCTCAAAATAATGATTTGAGATTTGGTAGGGAATGAAAATAAATGAAAAGTAAAAAGGGCTTGGAATACCTTATCTACAAAGAGAAAATATTGAGTGCATATTCCCACATGGTAGACAAGCTAAGCAACATATGTGTGACCTTGCATTTATGTGTGTTTCATGTGTATGATAGGCACTATATCTATGTCACCTCTTTCTCCCAACAACCATGCATATCTTATTGCAACTAATATTGATATTTTTGCTGCACCAAAATACAACCACAAGAAAAAATAGTGAGAGAAATAGTGATTTTGGTTTAGAATATCCATGGGAATTGGGTGGCTAACTACTAATTGTAATAATTAACCATGACTACTTAAGGGAACAAAAACAAGAATTATTGAAAGGATATTATTTGAGTAGGCCTCACATGTGCCACCTAAGCATTCAGGTCTTAGAGTGTGCATGTTGACTATTATGGAATGGGGCATTAAAAACTTTGCAATTTGTCTTACTAACTACACACTCCTAATAATCTTAAATATAAAGGTGAAAATGAATTATGATAAAATAGAGTCAAAGCTTAGAGTGTGTGAGATAAGCTTGAACCAACAATAGAAATCAATTATTTTACAATTTAATCCACACTAATGTGCTCAATGAACAAATAAATAAGGAAAATAATCTCATCTATTTATTGACATAGCTATAGCTTTCTATGAAATTTATCTTCGAGGTGATTATTTCACTATTCTTTCAAAATAGTGTCTATTCTTGGGAAATTATAAAAAATATATATATAGTTGAGTCTCAATACACATTGAAGGAATTGATTTGGTCTATCTTCCAATAGTGGAGAAACATTTATATTTTTCCTACTCTAAAAAGAGGTAGGCATAAAAAAACAATCAAGTTAAACATGGGCAAGGGAGAGGAGCAATTAATAGGAATTAAAAAGTAGTGACAAAAAATTGAAAATGGCATGTCATATTCAATTTTGAGCATAAACCCCCACATAAAGAATACTATTTGGCTAATTAATGACTAGTAAAATGTGTGTCAAGTTATTATTATTGGTGAAATTAATATTTTCATGTCATTTTTTACATAATTTTGTGTGTATATTGAGGTAATATTTTATTAAATGTATATAGTGACAAATGACATAATATTGTGTGAAGTTGGACTCATTTTTATATCTTCTATATCAATTTACACACACTCTTATACAACTTTTTTACCCATTTTTCATCACACTTACCTAGGAACCTACTTCCATTTAGTTGTTTAGAACCTTGATTTAACCATTTTTCCATTCTAGGACAGGTTTGTGATAACGAGAGAAATGTTCAATCATGAACTTCTCCCCTTCCAATTTAAAATTTAATCAACTAACCTCTTTTTCCATTCTACCTTAAGTTGACTAAACACACTTTTTGTCACAATTTGATGTTATATGCTAGCATTTAAAGAGATTAAATACATTCATTCTAGTAACTAAATAACCATCTTCATGCCAAGGCGTAAGTTGTGTATGCAAGGATTAAATTTGCTATGGACAAAGGGTACTCCAAATTTTGGGTCAAAGGTGACTCCTTACAACATTATTAATTACCTACATGACACCCATGTGTTGAGCTAGAATGTGGAGCATCTAATTAAAGATTACATAATGATGTTAAGGATGTTTGATAAGACTCGTGTGTCACACATTTTTCGAGAAGGAAATTTTGTGGCAATTTTTTTTCCAATGAGGCTGTTAGAAACAATGAATCCTAGACGTGGGAGGAGGGAATGATCATTCTCGAGAGAGCTAGGAGTTTAATGCAGAATGATGGAGTGGGATAATTTTCAGCAATGGAGGCTTTTAAGCCATTATACTTTGATTTGACTCACACGTATTGTGGGTCTCTATCGGATTTCTAGATTTTTGCCTAACAATCTCTGCAAGGGTTTTTTCTGTTTGGTGTCTACTAAAATGGGTGGTGATAGAAGCATAATAGAGTCACATACTTATGCAGGCTTGAGGAAGAAGGAAAAACTATGGAAGATTCTGCACCATGAAAACTTTACACTGTTCCTCGAACATCTTCATAGTCATGACTCCAATGCGTCAACAAGTTTTTTTTCTTACTGGCATAATAGGAAGCTTCAAATCAAAGTTTTGGAAGTGGAGGTGAATGAGGAGCTAGTTGTTATTGTGGTAGGGATGTCGATGGTAGGCCACAAGTTTTTTAAGGACAAGAAAAGTAATGAGGATGTGATGGCTTAGTTCTTTAAGGATGATGAGCAGAAGAAGTTGGTGAAAATGGAGAGTTGGGGTTATGAGTGCAAGTCGCTTAAGAAAATTTGGGTGGAGTGGATGAGGTTATAATTCGGTATGTGACTCTGGAAGGTAGGTTTACTACAATTCTGAGACACCACTTCACTCTGTTAAATAACTTTAGGCACGGGATGTATATCTCTTTTCCTTTTTTCTTTCTTTCATCTTTGGAAATTTTGATGTATGCCCATTTAAAAAATAGAAAAACCTCGATCCTCCATGAGGGTCTTATAATTCTGATTATGGAGCATGTAAAATCTCTCAGCTTGACCCCTGTCATTTTGGATAAGGAGAGAATCCAAGTGATGGGTCAGATTCCTCTGGTTCGAACACCAGTAGTGATGAAGAGGATGAATGGGTTGGAGAGGAAGAGGTGGGTCCTCAATCTCATGAGGCCACCTCTTCTAAGAAAAGGAAGAAGAGTTGTCCTAAAAGTATCCATGTGCCTAAGTGCATCATTCTCTCTAATAGCAAAGATACAGAGGTGGGGTCAGAATATTTTTCTCCTAGGAAGGGGGAGTTGGTTGTTGGATGGGGTGAGACTAATGATGGTGGTAAGGAGGGCTTGAAAGAGAATCTAGCCAGGTCAGAGGCTAGAGACTAGCCAAGGAGATCATCCAGGAGGATTGGTAAGTTAAAGAGCTAGGTTTCTAATGCTCTGTCAAAGGATGCCAAGATGTTAGAGGAGGAAACGACTATTGGGGTTAATATGGGGAATATTGAGGATTCTCCAGCCTAGAATATACCGAATGACATAATGCAGGATGAGATTAAGGGTCAAGGTGAAGAGGACCTTGAGAGGATGGACACTAAGGCGAAGCCCTTAGAGGTAGACCCTATCTTTAAGGATTTTTCGTATTTAGATGATGAATTTTCCTCAATGTTTCAGTTGCTTGATATGGCTAGGATTGGGGCCACGAGTACTTTTAAACTTGCTAAGTGGACTCTACAAGAGTTCATTAAAGTGAATATTAAAATTAGGGGTTTGAAGGAAAACCTGAAGAATGTGTCAAAAAAAATTGTCGGACATTCTTATTGACAAGATTGTAGACATTGAAGGTTTGTTGTAGGATTTCAAATCTTGGTGTGATGAAAGGTTGGATGGGTTGGAAGTAAAGGTTGTGAGAACCAATGCAGACATCAAAAATTTGTTGCATGTGTGCCATATCTTGGTGAAAAACAACGCAGACTCCCTAGAGGTCCTATTTAAAAAGATCAGTGATTTAAGAGAGGACCAACTATACTTCTCTGAGCTTATGGAGAAGGATCATATGACTAAAGGAAAAGGAAAGAAGGGTGTCAAAGATGACACTAAAGGCCTTGCCTCTAAAGGGATGATTTGAAAAGATCTTTCGAAGCCGAGAAGAAGGAGATGTTGGAAATGATTGACATGCATAGGGGCCAGGAGCTTGAGGTGGCCAATACCTTAAGTAGCATGAATTAGTGGTAGCTTTGTTTTTTTTCTCTTCCGATTGGTAGGTGGTCTTGTGTTGTTTTGTCATTGTTGAGTGATGTTGTTGGTTCACTATTGTTTATCAAGGTCAGTACTCTTTTTGCCTTAGTTTCCTTTTCATTGGTTCATTGTTGGTACTCTATGGTTCATATTTTTAGCAACATTTTGTCTTTTCTACTGTAAATGGTTTCGAGTCCCTTTAAAACCCGTTTTTCCTGATTAATTGAAACTAAATAATCATCTCTCCTCAACAAGCATGATCAAGTGTTTTTTTTTATAGAGAGCAATCAATAGTGAAAAATTTCAATTCGATGTAATAAAAAGAGTAAAAAATCTACATCTTAGGCACTTGCTAATTATTATTTTATTGTTCACTTTCTAGGGGTTAATCAAGGCGCAATTCCCTCAAAGCTTAATCATGTGACAATTAAATAATGATATTTATCAAAAGAACTAGATCCCAAACTTTTAAAACAAGCAAAGGAAAATACTTTTTTATTTGACAAAGTTGTAGGAAAAAACTCTATAAATTTCCAAGATGAATCCAAAGCACAAACATAGATCCATTGTCACAATTTCATTTCAAGCCCACGAACTTATCCTCTAAGAGAGTGAAGATCTAGTATAGAACTCTAAGCAATTTCATAGATAAAAGATACATTATTTCGAAATATAACAAAAAAACAAGTTCCAAAATATTAACTATTCAACATCATTCTTTGATTATCAAACTAAATTTCACTATATTTATTCAATTTCTAAAGTATATTGTCCAGATTCCATTGACAATGTATAAATTCAATTAAATTAAGTTAATTACTCTAGTTTACTTGCATTCATTTAATTGACCTTAATTAAATTTATTAAAGAAACTTTATTTTCATTTTCAAATATTTAATTGTTACTATAGATAAATCCAATGTTCAATATAAATATAGATAATTTAATAATTAATCAAAATCAAATTTTAAAAAAGCTCATCAACTTTGAATAATCAAACATCAAAATTTATAATATGAAAAATCTTATATTAATACATAATTTTTTTAATTAATTATTATCAATTATACTTTTAAATCTAATATAATACCCAAAACTAATCTCTATATAACATTCATTATAAATTAACCTAAACATTTTTATATTTAAGTAATAAAAAATTATCCAAAATTCCCTTAATCATTAGACAAGAGAGTGGAAAGTTAACGTATGTATTTGTTTAGTAATCAACTTGACCTCTAACAAGAATAACATCAATTCTAAACATAGTTTAATATACTCCAAAGTCTTTGTCATACATTTCTTCAACAATAAAGTTAAAAATGGAATCTCTCGAGCATATCACATTCTTGATATTTTCAATGACCATGGTGGAATATAAAAAAAATTAAAAAAGTATTCAAATCTTTTTATATAAAGACAGTTGAGTACTTTTTAATTAAAGACACAACACAAAACAATACTTTTTCTATGAAAACACTCGCCTTCAAAATCACATCTGATTCCAAAAGATTTGTTGTCATGGTGAATAGACAAAGCTTATCCATGAATTAATGAAGGTTGTCTCATTTGAAATTTATTAGAAGGAAAAGGCCATAGATTATTATGTGGCATATAAATGGAAAGATTTATTTATTTAAACTATTAATTCTATGTTCACCGCATATGTTTAATATTGCCCTCGTTTTACCATCATAAATAAATTTTATTTTTCCTAATTATATTTCCAAAAGATCAAAATTAATCTATAAAACAAAAATATATAATATAGATTTTTCCTTTTAATAGAATAGCTTTTTTCGAAGCTTGTTTATATGTTGAATTTGTCAATAGACGAAAATGTCTGTCTAGTCCCTAAAATACGCATTTGATTGTATTTATTAATTAATTGAAAATAAATAAAAAATCATTATATTATAATTTTTAATTAACTAATAAATACAGTTCAAAGGTGCATTCTTAGGGCTGAAGTCCTTTTCTTAGACTCTATCAATCAATAGCGATAATAAGCTTCCCTTTCATAGAATAAGATATTATTGTTTTTTAATTGAATGATATTGGATTGCAATAAATAAGTCAAAAAATTTAGGAGTCAATATTTGTTAGAATATAAAATAATTTTATAAGGAACAATAAGTTTTTGATTAAGGTAAAAACAGGTTTTGAAGGGACCCGAAACCCTTTACAAAGAACATGGGTTTTAATTAAAAAAAGGCTCCCACAACCTAAGACAAAGTTGCAAAAAGAACAACCTACAGCCAGCCAAAAACTAGCCCCCAACCAAGAACCATCAAGATTTACATTTAAAGCTACTCTTGTGGGAGCGGAGAGTCATGTCAAAAGAAGGCATAGAGAACTTAGTTTTCTTGCCCTTTACAAAAATCCAGCCCTCTTCCACTTGTGTTGCCTTATCATGCCAAGCCAACGCCCCAATATCTGGAGAATGAATGCCTATAGCCATTGTTTCAAAGATTTCATCAGTATTCCTCCCTACAAGAAAAGCCTCCTCAGAAAAGCCACCAGGAATGAGAGCCGAAACGCTATCACCAAAAGTGGTAGCCTGAGGCCTACTCTCTATCTCTTTTGGGGTTTCAACAAGATAATCTTGCACATCAGCAACCCCACCATTTGTGACATCCGAAGAGGATGCCCGAAGACCCTATGATTCCAACACAACCACCTCAGAAAAACTTCGGTGTTGCTCAGATTTTTTTTCAACCGTGTAATGTTGTTGAGAAGCACCATTCCACCATGTAGTCTTCTTTGCATTTTTCTCAAAACCACAATGAGCAGCTGCATGACCTGTTTTAAAACATCTTCTACATCGGAAGAGAATCCCTTCATAGTCCAAAGATTGAACCCAAGAACCCTTAGAAGATTTAAGTAAAATCTCAACAAGCAGCCCTTTAGAAACATCCATTTCAACCAATAAACGGGCATAGGTGGAGTGAAAAATATTAGAAGATTCGTCATCCATCATCAAAAAATATCCAAGGGCATCACCCACTTCCTCTAAAAGAGGATCAACCCATAAATGGAAGGGGAGGTTAAGAAGCCGAACCCAAATCGGGATCTTATTAAACACTTCAGAAGAGGGGTTGAAATCAGAATGCCACGGTTTAATCATCAACATAAATCTATCCTCCCACCTAAAAAATTGATCACAAAGGATTTTGTTTCTATCATGAGCATTATCAAACTTAGCAACAAAGAAACCCTTAGCCATTGAAAAAATATGAACTTTCCCATTGATTAGAGGCTCCCACTATTCTAAGATCCAAGTATGCAGTTGAGGGAGGCTAGGCCAAAAACCCCTAAACCGACAAATAACCCATGCAATGAGAGAACTGAAACATTATGATCTATTTCCTCAATCGTCTTTGCTTTTAGATTAAATGAGATTGCATTTGCAACAGGAATAAACCCTCTGAATTGCAGATTCCCATGTCTTGATCTCAAGGTCTCACCATTTCGTCATGTCCTCGCCACCGACACAGCAAGAAGCCTGAGCCCCTTGCCGTCAGCCGAATGACCATTATGCCCTGCATTTTGGCCGCTCCTTGCCCGTGCCCTACCTACAGCCCGCGCACAACCAAGAACACCCGCAGTTGTCTGGACCTCCTTCACCTTCATCGGAATATCCTTCGCCTTTGCAGCAGGGATAGCAAACGTCTCGGCCGCCTTCGGAGTAGGGTTAGCAGTTGTTTCGGACGCCATCGCTTCGTAAATTATAAGGAACAATAAGTTATTGATAATTATTATATAGATTTATCATCATATTGGTATTATACATAATCTTTGTAATTTGATTTTGTAAATTCAATCTCATTAATTTTAGTTAATTCTAATTGACTTTCAAAAGTCTAATTAAAATATTCATTTGTATCGTATTGATTTCATATTAAAGTGGGAAGAATGGTTATGTGAAGATAGAATTTTCTTTTTCTTTTTAATTTTGTAAAAGGATAATAATCTTTCCTTACACTTAGTCTAGTCTAATTAAGCAAATGTAATCGGTTAGCATAACTTAATATAGATTAATAATGTTGATAATTAAGATTGACATTATGATCAATGTACTTGTTATTCTAGGAAATGTAAATGCAATAATGAGGATACTTCGTTATATGATCAAAAAATGAATATCTTTGGAAAATATTTTAGTATTAAATTTATGTATGGCTAAAAAATAATGTCTCTTTTAGTGAAATGTCCCAATATTTGTGTTGAATACATGCTTTATTGCAAGACATGTTCACATTTATTGAATTTCCATTCATTAGTTAGTCCTCTCAATTCATACTCATCTCTAATCACAATGATGTTCTACTTGTATCCTTGCCTAATGGATAAATGTTTGATTTGGTCTTCCTAGAGATCTTGAGACTAGTAATATTTAGAAATAGCTTAAAGGGTTGTCATTTCACTGGAATGACACATGTTCTCTCAAATCAACCCCTAGAAAGTGTACAAATATCAAAGACAACAAGCAAGGGACCTAGCATGCAAATTTGTTACTCTTTTTAGTGCACCAAATTGAAGTGTTATGTTATTGATTGCTCCTTTAAATGCTCCAAAATGAGAAGATTCTAAATACTTTGATATATTAAATAAATGCAATTGATTATCTTTATATACTAGTACACAACACTGAATTCCACCAAATGTGTGTTTAGTTGGCTCAAGAAAGGAGGGTGAATAGTGTAGTATTTATAAATTTGTCCAACCATTAGATACTAAAAACATCAAACAACTTTGCATCATCTATTTCTTGCCACATCCATTAGCTACTATAAGGGTAAGGAACCAAGCTACATGAGCTAAGATAGAGTGACAAGACCACTCACTTGTAGAGAAGAATGCCTGCATGTATAAGCCCTACTATCTACAAGGGTATTTCTCTTTGAGTCACTAGATTTTTAATACTTTCTTAAGGTATAGGGGTAGGGATTTAATTTATATACATAGGGGATTCCATTCTATTATTGAAAGAAAAATTGTGTGTAGTGTGAGCTTGAAAGAAACCCTTTGTCATCCTTTCAAATATCTATCTTTGATCATAGGTACCAAAGCCATATCCATATCTTTGTTTCAAAATCAATTCATACCAACCTATCCTATATATTTTAGTATTTTATTTGTTTCTTAAGATCCTCTAAACTAAGGTACAACTAGTTTTGAGTCTCCATGCATACTTAGATATATAATACCATGCTTGAACATTATGTTCAAACCAAGGATCAAGACCTCATATTGTATGATATTATTAGTGCACATGAAGTCAAGCTTAAAAGAGAATCTAAGATGTATGTCATCTTTGGAGTAACACATGAATAACACCAGTATCATTACATTTTATGGAGCATGTATTATCAAAATATATAGTCCATACAATATTACATTCAAATAAAAAGGGTTGGGGGTAAGAATGAGGATTGACATGGTTGTTAATATTACCAACATAATATCCCTTGATATTTTCAAGTTCACCTTCAATATAGAGCATGCCATTTTATCCTCATTAGGATCCTCCATAGTGTGCATCATTTTATTCTCCTTATGTAGCTTGATATCATTCACATGCAATGGAGTAGTGGTTGCATAAGAAAGGTCCATATGAACACTACCTCTAATGGAGGAAACCCCCTTGATAGCAAAATTCCCCATTTTGTAAAGTAATCAAGAATGATTATATACATAAATAAATACTTATCGAATTAGGAAACAAGTTGAAACTCCACTCCATTCATAATTCCTATGAATTTTTTTTTTCTTGAATCCATTACATAGAACTTTCAATAAGACCTAAAGCATGACATTAGTTGAAGCCCCTATGTCTGACATACAATTATATACCAACCATCCCCTATCAAAGATAGAATTTAAAAATCTATATTTAAGTGGCTACTCACAAGTGACATGACAAGGTAAATCTCAGGGGTATCTCAGTTTTTTACATTATCATTAGTATCAATTGGAGGGCTAATAGGTTACTTACTCGGAGCATTCAAGTAGGAAAAAAATATCTTTTTATGCTCAAGAATCATAAGGATATCACTTATAGGTATTTAAACTCTAAGTTGGATCATGACATGGTCAAAATCAATGGGAACATTGCTAGGAAAAGTGATGGATTGAGGTATGACTATAACATTAGTGTCAAGAATGAATGATAGTATACTGCTGCAAGTGCCCAAATTCTTGTTATTAGTGACATTAACACCCTCTTTGATGGCAATATATCCTTCCTATGGTGGTTTCTTAGCTTCACTTAATTTTACATGCATCTTTGAATTTAGGGAGCTCATCATTTTTGGGATATACTTCTTTTTGGATACTAAAATTTGCACATGAGGCTTTTTATTCTCAACTATTTTTTCTATTGGAACATTATTATTAACCTTAATTTTTATTTTTATTTTCCTTTATCTACCTACAGGATAGACACATTTGGTTTAGCAATAATGAAAATTGAATTTGTAATATCCAAACAAGAATTTTTTATATTCCTTAGATGATTCCCTCCTTGCACCTACATGATAATTATATTAGTAAAAGCCTTAATATATTCAATTGAAGGCCTCTCTCTCTTGTATATCTATTGCATGAGTTCCTTGAGATACTCTACATCATGAGTTTCTAATTCATATCAACCATAAATTTTATCCTAATCGCATTGAAAAATCTATATTTAAATGAATTGCATACTCTATTTCTTCATCCATGTGATCGTATGTGTGTGTGTGTGTGTGTCAAATTGATTTATATCATGGTCTCTAAAATATTTTGGATTTTCATCCTCATTTAGGAATTCTTCCTCTTTCATGATAGAAATTGCAACAACATAATTCATAGGATCATGCAGAAAATAACATGTCTCATACCATGATGAATCTTCTTGCAAATTTAATTTAATCATTTCTTAAAGGGTTAGGGGTTTCATTATCCTTATGTTTTGTATTTCCTTGCCAAGGTATTACTTGTTTGTCATTATCCCTCGCTTTTTAGACTAGTCTATGTTATACAACTTGTTATGCAATCTTTAACCTTTATTGTAATAAGTAGTAATCTTATTTTTAGGATAACCTTTCTCATTTCTTGCAACCCTATAAGATATATTTCATTATATCCATGAGATTATCAAGCTTTTCATTAGTTATAGGAAGATTATTTGTGGCACATTTATACATGGTTGATAAATTACAACATAAACTCTTTTGATGTGCTTACTAGATAGCCTCATATTTCTTTCAATTTTGATGGTTATAGCAAAGGAACACCTTAGATTTTGAGGATTCATTTCCCTAAGATAATACCTCAAATTACATGAAAAGAACCATAGTACAACACTATGCACATAGATTCATTAGTTCTTAAATTTAGTGGCACCATCCACATAATCAAAATGAAATTGCTATTAAAATCTACAACTATCAAATTGATCCCCTGTCTAATGGTTTTCAACTCATTTATGAAAAATATTGGTTCCATCCTTTCTCCATGTTGCAACTTAAAGACCCTCATAAATTCTTTTGGTCAATCAATGTTGTTGTCTAGTAGAATTTTCTACCACTTCCTTGCACTATCCTCTAATGACTACATAATTTTTTTTATTATGGTATCCTCATGGTCAATATCATAGTCACTAGTTACATTAATGAATTGGGTCAAAGGTTTCCCTCTCATAAAATAATAATTTTCCTTCTAATCTTATTAGGAATTTTATCGAGATAGTTTAAGATTTCAATTCTAGTTTTCTATATCTTTCCAATCCAATGGGTTGTCTTATAGGTAATCATTCTTAATCTTGTCTCTTGAATAGAACTCTCACATTAAATGAGTATTGTTACATTATTTTTTATGTTACTAATGTTGATACATCAACTAATTATAGGCATTACTAATTTTGGTTTATATTTTTTTGCTAAGGAACTTGATCTAACTAGGCCTACAAGTGAGCTTGTATATCAAGAGTGACTTCATTCATTTTAAAATACACTTGAAGTGTTTTGGTTCTTTCTCTAAGGTGATCAAGAAAATAAATTCCTTGATCAATATTTATTTACCTACCATAATCCTCTAATTTATTTATATCATTGGCATCATGGAAATTAGTATCATGCAACAATGAGGCATTATGGGAAACATGGGATTATCTAAATTTTAGGTTTCTTTACATAGACACCCATTTCTAATCATGTCCTAACATTGTCTAGTTCAATGACACAACCCAATTCCCAATCCCCTTTCATTACCCATCCTTATTAAAATAATAATATCTGCATAAATCTATATTTCTATTAAATAATTAAACCCATTTTACTATTCATTTATCCATATTCAAAAAATAACCATTTGTCTATATCCAAATAAATATAATATCCATTATTCATAAAATCCCTAAGTATCCACTTGATATTCCTATAGAACCCCCCATTATGCCACCACTAATTGTATCTTGTGCACACATATTTATCCAAAATAAATGAATAATAGAATATAATTATGCACACATATTTGTAACTCCTATGTGTTAGAGTCACCTATGGACTCAAGCCTCCAAAATCACCTGCAAAACCAAAAGATGCCTTCCACAAGAGAGCAACAAGAGCAAAACTATTGCTTGATTATGGGCACAATGGATTTGATTAAACCCCAATATGATTACATGGATTACATGACTTGAACTTATTAAAATGTACATATGATTCCTTGCTTACATAAGCAAGGTTGAAAGATAGGATAATACAAGATTGTGTCAAGTGTCTTAATCCTATGCCATGAGCTAATTAAAATAACAAATATTAAATGACCTAAGACACAAGAAGTAAATGAGATAAGATAAGATAAGATATCATTAACAACTAAGACTTCTAGAAAGATTCCTAAAACCTAAGTAAACTTAACATGTGAATAGGACCTACTAGTGAACTGGTTAGCTAGAATACTAGATTCACACCAACACTCCCCCTTAAGTTCAACTAAGGGATAAGAAAGAACATTTAAATTATACAAAGATGATGGATCTCAGATACTAGGTCATGTTAGGTACCCATGTACAATACAATCTTTCACAAATAGAGAAAAGGAGAAAACCTAGTGGGATGAAACTACTCTCCAAAAGATAGAAAATATAGAAACAAACATGCACAAGTAATGGATGAATAAATCAAGATCCCCTAAGGATGAAATCTATCACAAGTATACAACCAATTACCCCCCTCCCCATGGGAATGAAAGAGAGAGACTATGTACTCCCCACATAATCTATAATGTCCTACAAAAATGGTGAATTCTTGAAGAAAAAACATGATCCAATGCCTACAAACAACTTGTATTATTTTGGGAAGAAACAAGACCAAGTACAAGTGTAGAAACGCTTCCCATTTTGGATAGGAATTAAAAGGAAGATGAATCCAAATGTATGAATATTATATCTCTAAATTTTTTTCATGTGTCACCATGTCCATGGTGGATGATGATGCCACAATCAAATCAGGTACATGCCCAATCAATAAAGAAGTTGAAAAACCAAGATCAAGTGGTAACTGATGTTGAATAAGATTCAAAGACAAAGATGATGTGACAACAACAATGATGGGGATGACATCAAATATGAGAGATAAATCCTCAAAAAAATTCTCTAAATTAGTGGTTTATAATTTTTGGCCAAACTGGACACTGAAATTATTACTTTAAACTAAATATTCACATTTAGGCACCTATAGAGGCTAAACCGTGAGGAATTTGAAGATGATGCAAACTAGAGTCTTATCAAATTTTTTCTATAGATTCTAAAAATAATTTTTTTCAAAATTTTTGGAATAAGATTGCACTTATTTTTCCATCTCCCACGAAAACTAGTTTTTTTCATAAAACAACATTTTTAAAAAGTCACGCTCATCATACAACATAACTTTTTTTGTATGAAGGATAAAATTATAATTTTTTTGAATTTAGATTTGTAACTATGATATGTAACACTTTCATTTGGTCTCATAGTTTTTTATTGAATATTTTTTCCTTAATAGAGTTTTGAACTCAAACCAATTGCAATTCAAACATAAGCGGACTGTATACAACATAACTTTTTCTGTATCTATCGAAATTCAATATTTTCTTTTTAATAGATCAAGGACATCAATACCCAGCACAAACATATTTTTTAAAAATTTATTTTGATAATTTTCTATTTTTCCACATATGCAAAACAGAGAGCTTGATTTTCGGTGAAAAACCTATGTTTAATAAAACTAAAAAAACACATGCATAATAAAACCAAAACATATTAAAATTATATTCATGGGATAGGTCATTTTGAGGACTGCCATAATAATTTGAAATAAATTTTAAATGAATTCATTTGATCCCCCAAAAGGTAAATCAAAAGTGATTTTTTATCAGTATTTTGATAGGTGTAAAGGAGACTCATTTATAGGTATGGTTTAAAACTAGCGAGGTTCTATCCAAGGGGGTTTGATCTAATGTGGTTTGATCAAACCCTCTTCAATTGGAATCCTTAAAATAGAACTTTTAAACGCTTAAATCATTATATTTTCTAAAAATATGTGATTTCAGCAAAAATTAGTTCCTCTCAGAAATTGTAAACCAACTTTGTGGGATCACTTGTGAGACTCCACAAACATGTCTAAAATACCTGTCAAGTAATCATCCCACAAAGATGCATTTGCAAGACTATTATTTACCTACTATAAAGAATCATTGGAAGCTCTTTAAGCAACATCTTTGAACTCTGATGAAGCAATAGAAGATAAATTTTTGATCTCAATAGGAGAAGTAGGAGTTACAGGAGAAGTCTCTTGATTATCAAGACACTTTTGCGTTTTGTATCATATTCAAGCTCCTATAATATATCATCATCAAAGGGTAGATTATCAACACCATTAAATGGAATGAGGAGATTTGATGCAAGATCATTTGAGAATAGAGGATTATGTGGATCTCCAAAGATCTCCCAAACTCTAGTCCAAAGTGTGCTTAGGCACTTAGTATCTAATATTTTCCAAAGGATGTCAACACCAATTGTTGTACCAGTCAATCCTATGATATGATCATTTTTATACCTAAAATTGATTTCTTGCAATGTGTATCTAGCTCGGGGATGAGTCTGTAAAGATGAGGCAAAAGATTGAGCCACCTATAATGTGTTAGGATGCATTTTTTCCAAGAATCATAATTGTCCTTAGTCAAGATGATCACAGAAGGATGAGTTGCATAACCCATTATTAAAATTATACACTCCTCAAATGATAAAATTGAAGATCAATACATATCAAGTAACTAAAATGAAGTGATTTTATCAAAGAAAAACTTTTCCAAGTGTTAGCGTGTTCAAGAAATATTTCAAAATGCAAATATGAATAAATATAAATAAACACTAGGGTTGAATCTAGAAAAATTGCATGGATTTCTTGATACAACTTATCAATACTTTTCGAATGCTATAAAACATCATGAAAATTAGAGATCTAGGAAAAAAGGTAAGCTCGAGAGAAAAAATGAAGATGTGAATTAAACAAAAGTAAAATATTCCAACAAAAAAATTGATAACGAGACCTGAGCAACTAGAAATTTCTTAGAACCAACTTTTTGATGATATCTCATTTGCCAAAATTCAATACCCTAATCAAAAGTTATGGAAATTTGAAAAAAACTACCCAATTAAAGCTTGAGGGGCCAAAATTAAGCCCTTTGAGGGTTGGTGGGTGGTTGCCCACATGACCAAGCACTAGAAAACTAGGTTGAGCACTAATATGATGGCAATTCAATCATCAAAATTAACACAATCCTTCATGATAATTATTTGGCCATCAAATTTAAGATAGTTGCTCAATTTTTTTTTAATGGTAAAAAAAATCACCAAAATATGAAGTATTTTATATGATAGTGGAGTTTTTTGGGCTTCTTGGACTCAATGGTGAGATTATTTTTGCCCCAAAGTGCATCCAAAAAAATCTCATACTTGATTATCTCTCAAATCTAAGAAGGGGTTGTAGATCTAAAAATTTTGATACCATGTTAGAGTGACCAGTGGAATCAAGCCTCTAAGATCACTTGCAAAACCAAAAGATGCCTTACATAAGAGAGCAACAAGAGAAAAAATATTGCTTGATTATGGACACATTGGATTTGATCAAACCCCAATATGATTGCATGAATTATATGACTTGAATTTATTAAAATGTTAATATGATGTCTTGCTATATATAGGAAAGGTTGAAAGATAGGACAAGACAATATTGTGACAAGTGTCTTAATCCTATGTCATGAGACAACTAACATAAAAAAATATTAAATGACCTAGGACACAAGCAGTAAATGATATAAGATAAGATAAGATCTCATTAACACCTAAAACTTCTAGAAATATTCCTAGGACCTAAGTAAACTTAACATGTGAATAGGACCTACTAGTGAACTAGTTAGATAAAATATCATATTCATACCAACACCTTGACTATTCTTAGTCAATGAGGATCCCTCACTTTCTCCCATTTGATCTCAACCATTCGTTGAGATTTAATATTCATTATTCACATTCATCTTTGCAACTCTATAAATCAACCCCTTTATCCTTCATTTCCATATATGCTTGAATGACCATTTTTTATGTCCATGCTATTGATTTGAGCATGAAGGGGAAAGTTAGCCACCCTTGAGATTTTCCATTGGGTATTTGACCGAAGCTTGGCAAAGGGATAATACAACTACCAAAGGCATATTTGAGCATAATAAAAAAAATTATTAGCGAAATAGGCTTAATCCACCACCTTAATAAAAAGTCTATGGGAAATTTAAGCTTAATTCACCGCCAAAATTAAAAATATATGGGAAGTTTAAATTTAATTAACCACCTAAATTTAAAATTTATGGACAATTTAGGCTTAATTCACCAAATTCAATTTTTAAAAATATAAAAAATTAGGTTTGATTTGCCATCTTAATTGAATATATATGAAAAAAATTGAGTTCTAATTTGCCATCTAAATTTTTATTTTTACGAAGATTTAGGTTCTAAATCACTAAATTGATTAAAATAATATGACTTTTGACTTCTTAGTTACCCACAATTTATTTTTAGCTTTATATTTTAATATAAAATAGTTAGTCATTGTATTACTTCAATTCATTTTTTTTTTAAATCACTTGAGTGATTATGCCTCTATGTAAGAGATTTTCTATAGTAGTTAGAGAATTTTCCACAAACCAATTTTTAAAGTATACTCTTATATAAGTAATCTAAATTGCTTGTGCTTGTTTTCGTGTATTTATTTAATTAAATTATTTAACTCATTAAATAAATAAATCTCTTTTTTCAAATATATAAGTGGTATTATAAATAAGTCTACTACTCAATGTAAATGTGAATAATTTTGACAATTAAAATCAAAGTCCTAAAAAACTTAAAATTATAATTAATCAAACATAAAATTTATAATACAAAGTTTCTTGTGTTGATATATAATTATTGATCATTTTAAATAATAAATAATTTATTATCATCACACATCACTTATTAAATAATTAAATATAATTTTTTTTATTTTTCTTTATATTTATATATTTAAATAATAGTTATTTTTTTTAATAATAAATAGTGATATTTTTATATTAATAAAAAAATATAGAATACACTCTTTAATGCTAAGCCGCGTGAAAGTCATACCGAAATCAGATCATGGTTTAGAAAGTCATATCATGCGTGAGAAAGTCGTAGCATGAGCTAGAAAATCATATCATATACTCAAGTTTACCTCTTAACAAAAAAACATAATTTGATGGAGTCCGTAGTCTTGTCTTACATTTTCTTCAGGACCTTGCCGATGATTGTCTATTTTGAGATTTATTAAAACAAAAATGTTAATATAATATTGTTTAAACAATAAATGTGAAAACTCCATGTTTTTTTAAGAATATGGAATATAGTGGTAGTAGGAAGGGACCTCGAACTTTTATGTTATTCTAATATATATAGTTATGTATATATAAAATATGGAAATAGTTGAATTTTAGGAGAGGGATTAGTAAATATGATGTTAATTTTGAAGCATAAAGTTGCATGAAATATTATAGGATCTTCATTTTGTTTTAGAAATGTGAATTAATTTCTTATTTATCTATAACTAATGTTTGGAGGTGTAACTCATTACACAATTTGCCACATGAACACATCTAATGAGAAGTGTCTTAAAATTGATTTTTTAATGATTCAACCAAAACATAATCATTGTATTCCTAAAAGTTGAACAAAAAAATATCATTTGTTGTTAGAACAATATCATATTTTTATTAAATCAAGAGGTGATTATCACTTACAACAATGGGGTTTGATAGTTGGTGTTCACAAAATCAATCAATAAAAAGCAATCATAAAAGCATCTTTTATTTTGTTTAAAACAATTTCAAAACGGAATACAACAAAATTAAATAATAAAAAGTGATCATAAACATGTCTTTTCTTTCATTTACAAAAATTTTAAATCGTAATACAAAATTTTCTTTATTTACTTTAAAGATGTTGCAAATCATATTATTTAAGTGGAATAGTGGGAAAATTAAATAGACACCTCGATAATGATCTCAATTCCTTTTGATGGTCATTAATCTTGTTATCTCTAATCTTTATATCCAGCAAAAATGGACCAATAGTTGAACAAACAAAAAAATATACGTTATAAAAATAATTAGTTATTATTTAAAATACAACTTATATTTAGCTTTAAATGATCATAAAACTTTTTGAAAATCATTCACATTTGATAGAAAAATACAAAGTATTTATTGTGTGCAATTTTGTATATTTGCAATAGATCAAAGTATTAATATGAAGTACTCCAATGCATATACATTGCTACCCCAATAGTTGTACACATAAGAATATTATTTTTCACTATGACAACAATACTTGTTTAAATGAGCATGTTATTTTACAAATGATACACCTATAGTGGATAGTTATTATGCATACTCTGATACCATCTTTATCAGAGGGTCATGCAACTAGGCAATGATGGGCTCTGATAAGTAACACATTCGAAGCAAACAACAGTGAAGGCTAATGGCCGAATGGCTAGACGACTTCTGAGTATTACAAAAGAGAGAAATATTACAAAAGATATATTTATAAACTTATTTGCATTGCACTTTCTAATTCTCAAGATCACTCTATGATGCAAGAGAAGAGCATACTAATGCTTTGCAAGACTAAGACTTAGGACTCACTAAGACTCTCCAAACTTTGATGCAAACTATGATGCCTAAATGGCTATGGAAGTGGACTATTTATAGCCTTACAAATGACCTGAAGATCCAGACATACTCCCCTTTTACCTATTCTAATAGGTAACCTTCTAGAGAAAGCAAAGGAGAATTATCATACCAATTTGCATATATTTTCCGAATATAATAATGGTATTAGAGCCTGCTTTTCTTCTTGATTATAGTTTATTGACTTGTCAGAAGAATGTTGTAATGTTATTAAGATAATTATCATAGTATTCTTTATTGTTGGAATATTTCTTGCCTTAACTTTAATATGGAGTGATCATATGCAATCCTCTTCGAAGAATTCTCCTTGAACCACTATCTAGTGACAAGTTCTTTTGAAAACCATCAACCTAGTAAAATCGTTTGTTTTTGATAAGGTGTATTGAGGAATTCATCTAGAGAGCGAAGAGTTTATCTTTGTAGGGTTTTACTTCTGTAGACACGTAAAATATGCATGCACCTGATTTTGATCATATTAACATTGTTTCATCTTGAATCATACTCTCAGTTTATCAACACCTTTCATCCCTTAATTAAATAAATCATTATTTATTTAATTAGGTCTTTCTCCTCTACTGATTAAATTAATCAATTTAATTTAATTAATCCTTACATCCATGTTTAATTAAATAAATTATTTAAAATCTTTAAAGTCCTCTTATTAAATTAAATAAATTAAAACTTATTTGATTTAATCTAACATGTTCCTTCTTGATTAAATAAATCAAATCATTTATTTGATAAATCATTTCCTCTCAATTCTTGACTTAAATCAATTCATAAATCTAAGTCTAAATTGTCACATCATCTAATTCTTCATTAAATTAATCAAAACCTTGATTAAGCTAATTTTTCTCACTAAAATCCTCTAGAGAATGCAACTTGCACAATAAATTGATCAATTACTTTGATTTATTTAATTCTCTATTTTCCCTCACAAAGCATCAAAAGGGAATATTCCCTCAAATTTGAATTCAAATTCAAATGGGCTTGGTCCTTCCAACAAGGCATTCAATGCCTTACATGTCCTTGTGCATTGAGCCAAGTGACATTAACTCCATTCTTCTCTCCCCCCAACATGTCACATTCAAAATTCAAATTTGAATCTAATGGTATTTATCATGCACATTGACCAAAATGTGCTCATTCTTCAACCATTCACATCTTGACAAGTGGCACTTGGCCATTGGATGTTGAATGATCCCACATTGCTTATTTTCACTCTCTTTTCCATTTTGGAAATCTATAAATGGGAGACTCTTCCTCTCATTCAAACATCCACAATTTGAGTAAACTTACTATACTCAAATCCATCATCATCCACAATCTTCATGCAAAGTTACTCTCTTCAATTGAGAACTAATTTTGCTCATTTCATCTAAGCATTCACCATATTTCACATTTGTATCAAGGTTATGCTCAAATCTCTTTGGAGATTTGACCATTTCTAGATCATCTTCATTGCAACTTAGGAATTGGGAAAAGGCCAATTGCAACACTTCATTGGCACCAATTCCCCCATGGGGTCATCATTCTATTAGCTTGATTATGATCTAGTTTTATTTCTTGTATTGTGTTCTTCATCTTTGTTCCTAATTTTAGTTTAAATAGATGGATTTTATGGGGAATCTCTCATACTTGTTTGCATGCATTTGAACTAACAACTAATGTGTTTTGTTGCTATATATGCATTTGCAGGTTTAGGGGTTCACATTTTGGCGCTAGAAGGAGGGCAAAATCTCAAGTTTTCATCACGTTTTTCACAAATTCCGCATTTTTTCTAACATTTTTGTGCATACAGGAAATTGCGCCGCTAACAGTTTGCGCGGTGCTATATTGCATCGCTTTTAGAGGTGTGGCGCTATATGGCACCGCACTTTTCTTAAAACAGCACTGCACCCGTTTTCCCGCTCATAAATTTTAAACTCTGTCGCAGATTTTTTAAGTCGCAAACTACACCGCGTGCCAAACTGCGTCGCACTCGCGGTCTCTGTTTCTGCAAAGCACCGCACCCAATCAAATGTGCAGTTCTATATAGCACCACAGCTATTCCAAACTGCACTGCATTTGCTAACTACGCCGCACCTGTAGTTTTTCAGGTTTTTTTAACTTTTTTTTGTGATACAGGAACTTCCCGAGGACATAACTTTTGACTCAGATGTGGGTTTTGGCTGAAATTTTACAGGTGGTTTCTTTATGAAGTGGCAAGTGATTTGACAACCAATTTAGATGGGTTGGATGCCATTTTGGCACATTTTTGGGGCTTCAAACTTTGATCTTGGCCCTAAATATGACATTTTAAAGTTTTTTCCTAGTTTTTTGAAAGTTGTTTCTATTAATAACTCAAAATCCATGTTTCCAATTTCAAATTTTAGTTGGAAATTCATCCTACTTTAGTTTTTTAAGGTTTTTGGAAAAAAATAGGACTCTCAAAGTCATAAATGAAAAATTACCAAAAATGGAAAAATCTAAAAATTGTTGAAATTTGCCTAAAAAGGAAAAAAATTGATAAAAAGTGAAGGAAGGAAAACGAAGGCCAAAGGTTTGTTATGAATTCATCATCTCATTGTATCAAGTGTTTTTAAACACTTTGAGAGAACTTATAATCCCTTTCTAAGAAATTTGTTTACTTTCATGCTTTTAGGACACTAAATTTCTTTTGAGTTCTAAAATAAACAATCAAATTTCTTTTCAAAAGTTGCTAAGGGGCTAAAAATAACTTTAGACAAACACACTAGATTTTGTTTAAAATTTAACAATTAAACAAGGCAATCTCACACTTCATTTGGTGCTTAAAAAGAAGTCATCATTGCTTTGAGGTCTAAAAATGAACAAGTGTTTTCAATGTTTTGCAATCCTTTTTACAAGTTAATATCATTTAAAATGTGTATGTGCTTCTCTCGCGCTTCATTGCGATCTTGAGAATCAAAAATATTTTGGTGATATTAGGTTGTTAAAAAAATTGTCTCCACATTTCAATTTGGGCATTTAAAATGAACAAAACGTGCGAGTGTGAATAGACTTATTGTTAGTGTTCTCCTTTTGTTTTTAAACAAAGGTTGATCGAACTACGAATAATGTTTGTTCGCTATTGTTTATCTTAGAGGGCCTGCCTTGTGGAAAAAAATACTCACCAAAGGGAATGACCCAACTGAGAACACACTAAAGCCAAGCAACTTCCAACCGGTATATAAGTGTGGATTCTTGAGGAAAGTTCAAGAATCACGAGGATTATTCCGATGAGATGGACAAAAATGGACTCTCGCCGATGTTGAATAATCCCCCATGAACGGAATGTCCGTATTAGAACCCTTTGTTTAGAAAAAGGCCAAAACCTTGTTTATCTTGTTGGTGCAAAAGGTCATGTCCTTTGAAACCGCCCCACGTTATACATGTGGTTTTGTTGTGGAAATGGAAGGTATGCCATGGGAGATTCATGGATACTAATGCTTGGATGACCCAAGAAGTGTGTGGTGGAGGGGAGCCAGTGTGGTCAAGCATTTAGCCATTCACACAAGATATGCGCGGCTAGATTCGTCCAAGTGGGAACCCAACAAGATATTGCCTCATTATCCTAGGGTTGTACATGTGCTTTGAATCAAAACACTTTGTTGCGATCTAAAAAAGTGGAAAACAAACATTCAACGAATCATCAGAATTTCAAACCCTTTAGGGAAGCAAATACCTTTGACAAATTCAAGTGCTCATACTTGCCCTAGGGATTTCATCCTTAGAGGCTTCTAAGCATTTGGATTTCATCTCAACTTGCTTACTAAAGTCAACAATAGGTAACCTTTGCCTTGATTTTCCTTGATTTCCACATAATGCACTTTGTGGGATGAAAGAAAATTAGGGTATTGGACATTCAGTTTGAAAAGCATAAATCAAGAAAGTGTTTGTGGTAAAAAGAACCAAATCTAAACAAGATAACAAACAATTAAACCATACATGTGCTTGGTCCCTTTTGAGTCATTTGGTTTCCATGCAAACATTGGTCTTTTGGTTTGAATTACTTCTAGGGAAAAGCATGTTCTTCATCACCTTGGTCTTGTAAGTAAGTCCTCATAGGGTCATCTAGGATCAAAATAAGCACTTCATCCATCCAAAAATCAATCAAATCCCATCTCACCAACAACTTTTAGAACTTTGAAAAACATCATTCATGCTAGACTTTTGGAAAATCAACATCACCTTATTTGACTTAACACACCTAGTCAAATTATCAATCCTCTTGAACAAATTTACCTCTAGGATAACACAACTTCCTGAGGTCTACTAGTTCATGATCACTTTGATTGGCTTAACACACTTAGCCATTTCATTCTCTTATGCGGGTTTTTCTTAGGATAACACAACTTCCTAGGGTTTACAAATTCACCATCATCTTGTTTGACTTAACGCACTTAGTCAAACTATCAACCAATCAAAATCAAAGCAAACCAACTCCTAAAGTCTAGCATTGACCCAAAGTTCCTAAACATTCAAACACCCATATCACTCACCCTTTCATCTTTCATCTCATCATTGGTCCTAAACCCCTTAGAGGTCAGCAAGGTCAAAACACAAGAAGATCGTGGAGTTTAAACTTGACTCATACATCATGAGTAATCCAAATCATCCAAACTATCTAAGTCTCATAATGCCAATTGATTATCGAAACTCACATTTAAGCAATCCAAACATGGCATCATTATCTTCAAACATCAATGGTACAACAAATGTGAGCATGCCCAATTTGAGTTGTGGAACACCTTTCCCAATGATAGATTTAGATCCAAGTCCAAATCTGCAAATCTATCAACCAAAAGCTCAATGCATGAGTTTTCCAAACAACACTATCCCACCAAATCCGTATATGCCAAGTGCAACTTTACCAAACATGACCATTTCAAATCCACACTTGGTGAACTTTGGGATAGACATGTTTGCAAATCCCACCAATGTTGTTCAAAATCCAAGCAACATGTTGGCAACTCCATATGTTGATTCAAGTCAAGGTAACACCATGCAAAATCAAATTTACCTAAATCAAGGCAATATGATTCCCAACCACAATAATGTTCAATTTCAATCTATCATGAAAAATCAAAACATCATACCAAATCATCCCATTTTGCCAACAATATCGCATCAACAAATGGCAACCATCCAAGCAACCCCAAGGGTTAACACATCTACCATTCCTCAAATGTCTCAAAGACCAAGAATCTCAATCGCACCATTCACCACTCAAACCTTGGCAATTAATGAGACTGTTTCGCTCACCCCAATAATCAACACCATTCCCAATCCACCACCATTCCCAAAACACAACATAACAAATTCATTCTCCATCATGTTGCAAGCCTCTCAAGAAGCTTCCTGCAAAAAGGCACTCCAAGCCCAACAAGTTGCACAATTTGCGCAAGCGGCTCAAGTAGCCCAACAAGCACATGCTCAAACTCAAGCCCAACACCAAGCTCGACAGACACAAGCATAATTCCAGGCACTATTGCAAGCAATCCATCAACAAGCAGCACAACAACAAGCCCAGCACCAAGCATTGTTGGCACAACAACAATACGACTAGCAACAAGCGTTGTTGGCTCAGCAACAAACGCATGAATTACTCGTTCAACAAAGCTTGCAACAAATTCCCACCATATTTTTCGAAAACAATAATCAAGATCTATTCATCAATGAACACCTTGAAGATGTTTCCACCTCATCTCATGATCAAATCAACATACATCAAGAGCCATTTTTTAGTCATAATCAAGACCCCTCATACAAAGATCTATTTCAAGGAATATTGATGTTATTTGATCCTATTGACATAAACCAAGATCCATCCACCAATGATCGTGTTGACAATGTCTCTACACCACCTAACGAGTTAGAGGACATATCCCAAGAATTTATTCCAAAGCATGATCAACATCTTTCACCAAAGTCTAGCAATGGAGATTTCTAAGACATATTGACATCCTTTGACCTCATGGCTACAGATATTGAAGAAATTTTCAACTCACCATTTGATCCAAGTCCACTCAAAGATCAAGAGGATATTGAGCCACTTCCAATGCCTTATGACGATGTCCAAGAACCCTTTGAAAGAAATCCATCCTTTGAAATTGACCCATGTCAAGAACTTGATCCAAAGCATGTTGAAAGCAATTTCGACATTAATCAAGATCAAGAATTTTTATATGCAAGATACTACAATGAGGTGATGGCCACTCTCCTACAAGATGTCACAAATAATGATCACATCCACATAGCACATAATCCTCCATCTACCCATGAGATGCTTTCCTTGGATGGACACGTAGATGATCTTCATTCAGAACATGATTATTTTACTCTTGACATTATTGCATAAAAAGGGCAGGTTATTGGTTCCTACAGTCAAACTAAATTGTCAAAAGTAGGATCAGATATATCCCAAATTCAAACTGAGGACATCATGTATGAAGATATCCAACATTATCCACTCAAGGAAACAGGTCAGAATGAACAGGATATTCCAAAGTCAATAGAGCAACAAATTGGAATAACATCATTGACGGTGGTCATTCGTCAAAGAATGCATTTTGAACAAGGCATCTCAAAACAAGGAGAGTCAAAGAACAATGGTGCTATTAGCACCATACTAGGGGCAACTTTGTCTCAAGAAAATTTCAACATAGGGAGCAGGAAGAATCCTTATGATGAACCAATGCCAATACTACTACCCGCCACACCGCAAATCTTCATCCACCCATCACCCCATCCACAAATTGGGACCAATGTCAAAAGAAATATTTTAATGGAAGCATGAAGAATGTTATCAAGGAAAAAGAAGCTAAGAAGCATGAAGGAAAAATAAAATACATATGGATGCCAAAGAATACAAAGAAAGATTATCCCTATCAAACTCCATCGGTCAAAGAAACTATGGGGCAAAATAAAAAAAGGGAAAAGTATCCATCAAACATGTCCACAAAGGCAAAATTCGGCTTCTCAAACAACATACAAAGTGTATCAAGCAGTTGATCTTAATTCCATGCACACTTCCATATCCACTCATTATTGCTCATCTTCCCAAGTTTGGAGAATCAAAGGCTCCAAACTGTCAACCAATCCATCTTTTATCCCTAAACACACTCCATCCACGCCTCCACGCATGATATACAATTCTCACATTAAACATGTGTTGGCAACAACCCTTCATCATAAGGATTCAGAAGGCACTCTATTGCAATGTGCGCACAAAGACAAAGTTAAATCCGATACCAACAAAGCAGATCAGGGATCTCAAACGTTGCATTCAAGTGCACGTATCTTGGCAAAGAAGCTTCTTCAAGCAGCATACCGATGGAACGTTATGACATAAGCATGTACAGTAGCACCATCAGGTGGTTCAACATCGGCTTAAAATCTCTCAGAAAATACAAAAAAAATAATAAAAAAATTAAAAATTAAAAAATACAAAAAAAATCAAAAAATATAAAAAAAATCAGAAAAAGGACTGAAAACAGAAAAAAAATAAAAATCGTCCTCTAGTGAAAACCATTTCGGTGGCGCTTTGGACAAGTACCATAATGAAAACTTGGAAAACGGGCATCATGTGTAGAATCGAGCATCTATGTGTGTCATTTCAGGAGAAAGCATCTCATCACATTCATAATAAAGGCAACATTCAAGCCATATCATTCGTTCATCCATGAACCATTTATCCAATCCATTTTCATCCATTTGCACTCATACTCCAAGGTATCTTAATCTTGATGAAATTTTGGTGCACACTTTACACTTGCTTAATGGTAAACATCTTGACATGGGCCATTTTCATGGGTCCCATCCTACCCAACATTATCTGAGCCTTGAAGCAAATATCCAAATGAGCGTTCCTCTATTCAAACACCTTATCTTGTCACAAGATAACCCTTGGCATCCTTTGCATTCTTACCATATCTATCCACGCGCTTATCCAAGAATCCACCCATGGTCATTCAAACATTGCTAGACACTGGGGGCAGATATTTACATCTTGCTTCAAGAATAAATCTTGATATATATCCTCTAACTTATGTGGTGATCTGAACATTGGCAAACATGAAATCAAATTGGTTCAAACATTTGTGAGCACCAAGTCTAGTCACTAGCCCATAGCATATTTTGACAAGAAGAAACTCTTTATCAAGCTTTATCTTTCATCAAACATCAATCTGAACAATCAATATTAGTTGCATCTAATGTGCACGTCAGCATCACATCAAAATCATCAAAGCTATTTTGTTCCAAATCAAGCTTCATCAATCGAATCCAATCAATTAACACCTTTTTTGACTTAACACACTTAGTCAAACTATCATCTTATGCACGAGTTTACTCTAGGATAACACAACTTCCTAGAATTTACAAGTGCATTATCATCTTTGTTTGGCTTAACACACTTAGCCAAATTATCAAATCCATAATCACCTCGTTTGACTTAACACACTTAGTCAAACCATCCTCTTATGTACAAGTTTATTCTAGGATAACACAACTTCCTAGGGTTTACAAGTGCATTATCACCTTGTTTGACTTAACACACTTAGTCAAATTATCAATCCATTGATCTGATCAATCAACCTTAAGCTTGGTTTTCAACAAAATCCCAAATCAGAGCACTGATATCATTGCATATCCATATCCAAATCGTCAAAATCATGCGAAAATCCAAAAACATCCAAATCATTCAAAAATCCAAAAACATGTGGAAATATCAGAAAATCTTCAAAAAAAATCTCATCATTGAGTCTTGTCAAATTTTCACCTTGTCGAACTACGTCGTCTCTGAGCTTGAACGTAGGCAAGGTTGATCTTTGATCATCCCCCAAGATAGTTAGGTCAGTCCTTAGGCGTCTGTCACATTGGCAATCCATTTGCCCATCTATTTTACAATTAGGTCAATCATTTAGGCATCCATCGCATTGGCAATACGTTTGCCCATCTAATCTGCATCTTCAGTCAGTCCTTTAAGCAATAAAATGGCAACCAATTTGTCCATCTTATCATCAAGTCAGTTTTTCGTCAATTGAACTATGTGGTCTCTGCGTGTATAATGTAGGCAAGGCTAATCTATGGATCGGCTCCCGAGACCCCTAGGATATGTCTTTAAGTTAGTCCTTACGTCGTAAAATCAGAAAATACCAAAAACAGCCTCAAAATATCTAAAAATCCAAAATGGTGCATCCATTTCATCTCGCTTTCACCCGTGATTGTCATCACTCATAATAAAGTCAATCGCCGCTCTCACCCTTTAGTGAGTCAATCAGAAGAAAGTTTAGCAGGTTCCAAAGTGAACACCTAATCGTCAAAGTCTTGGAAGTCTAAATCAATAAACAAGCAAGTTGGTCAACTCGGAGTATCAATAGTTTATCATTCAAATCAGTTCCATCAAAACCCTGATCACTACATGTCCTAGGATGAAGCTTTCCTGGGATGGACATAAGCATTAGGTACCTCACCTTTGTTTAGCCTTGGCTAGTGGTATGAAGAACATTAGCTTGCTTGTTTGCTTTATTTGGTCTTTTTGACTTATCTTATTTTGTGCTCATTCCAAGGACCTCTCGATGATGCCTAAACAAAATAGGTTTAGAGAGAAAGGAATGGGGCAAGGATCATTATTATTTTTATTTGTTGTGCTTGTTGGATGTTCTTATAAAATAACTTGGCGAATACTTGCTTTGTTAGGTCCATCCTAGCAAGGTTTCTGTATGTCAAGTGTGAACAAAAATACTCCTATCTGATTGACGAGTCAAAGTCCATCACACTAGGTACAACGCCATCTTGGTCCTTTATACCTTGATGCATCGTACCTATGTGTGTTATCAAACATAATGTAATTGGCCCTTTGAAAATCCCAACTCCTAGCAATACAAATCATCATCATCATCGGTAATAATGTGAACTTGTGTGGATCCTCCTTCCATCCATCTTATTCTTCTTATTCTTCTATCTTTACTGACATTTCTATCTAAAATCTGTGTGTTGTATCAAAATATACATGAGGCTACCCATGGCCGATGACTATCTATACATCATCAGAATTGTCTATATCAAAGAATTATCTGTGTCCTCTGATCAATAGAACCACTCCTCTCGCATTTTATCGTGATCTTGATCGAAAAATCATACATTTTCGGTCGATCTCTCGAGGGGGTAGTATACCAGCGTAATCCTTCTCGTCGGGGCAACACTAGGGCATCTGAAAAATTGAGAAATTTTTGAACTTTGATCACAACAGTTTATTCTTTGAATCAATGCAACAATTGCTTCAAAGAGGGGCAAAATGTAGACATGTAAAATATACATGCACCTAATTTTGATCATATTAACATTGTTTCATCTTGAATCATACTCTCAGCTTATCAACACCTTTCATCCCTTAATTAAATAAATTATTATTTATTAATTAGGTCTTTCTCCTCTACTGATTAAATTAATCAATTTAATTTAATTAATCCTTACATCCCTGTTAATCAAATAAATTAGTTAAAATCTCTAAAGTCCTCTTATTAAATTAAATAAATTAAAACTTATTTGATTTAATCTAACATGTTCCTTCTTGATTACATAAATCAAATCATTTATTTGATAAATCATTTCCTCTCAATTCTTGACTTAAATCAATTCATAAATCTAAGTCTAAATTGTCACATCATCTAATTCTTCATTAAATTAATCAAAACCTTGATTAAGCTAATCTCTCTCACTAAAATCCTCTAGAGAATGCAACTTGCACAATAAATCAATTACTTTGATTTATTTAATTCTCTATTTTCCCTCACAAAGCATCAAAAGGGAATATTCCCTCAAATTTGAATTCAAATTCAAATGGGCTTGGTCCTTCCAACAAGGCATTCAATGCCTCTTATATGTCCTTGTGCATTGAGCCAAGTGACATTAGCTCCATTCTTCTCTCCCCCCAACATGACACATTCAAAATTCAAATTTGAATCTAATGGCATTTATCATGCACATTGACCAAAATGTGCTCATTCTTCAACCATTCACATCTTGACAAGTGGCACTTGGCCATTGGATGTTGAATGATCCCACATTGCTTATTTTCACTCTCTTTTCCATTTTGGAAATCTATAAATGGGAGACTCTTCCTCTCATTCAAACATCCACAATTTGAGTAAACTTACTATACTCAAATCCATCATCATCCACAATCTTCATGCAAAGTTACTCTCTTCAATTGAGAACTAATTTTGCTCATTTCATCTAAGCATTCACCATATTTCACATTTGTATCAAGGTTATGCTCAAATCTCTTTGGATATTTGACCATTTCTAGATCATCTTCATTGCAACTTAAGAATTGGGAAAGGGCCAATTGCAACACTTCATTGGCAGTAATTCCCCCATGGGGTCATCATTCTATTAGCTTGATTAGGATCTAATTTTATTTCTTGTATTGTGTTCTTCATCTTTGTTCCTAATTTTAGTTTAAATAGATGGATTTAATGGGGAATCTCTCATACTTGTTTGCATGCATTTGAACTAACAACTAATGTGTTTTGTTGCTATATATGCATTTGTAGGTTTAGGGGTTCACAATTTCAATGTTGAGATTTGAGCCTTTTTATCATATATTCAGTTATTGTTGTTGTTCAATGGTTGTTTATTTAGTCTTCTTGTTGGATTGAGTTATTTGATCTCTAGTAAAACCCCTGTAAGATTACTCTAGATTATCCCAACTCCTCACTCCTAAAGAAATGGTTGAGATCCATAGTTTTACTCCCTATGGTTTTGATGAAGAATTTTCAGGAAGAGATTTTTCATGCTCTTGTAGTGATTGCAGTTTTTATGAAGAATATCCAAAAGCAATATATGATGAATATAGCTATGAAGATGAATACAACTAGGAAGATAAAAGAAATGAAGAATCAGAAAGTGGCTATTCCAACAACTATCTAGATGAAGAATTAGAAGCAACATGCTCAAGTGGTTACTTAGAAGAGGCAAAAAATACATAAGTAAAGATGAAAGATACAAAATAAGCTTATAGATATAGTTCAATTTTAGAGTCAAGATCTTTGACAAAATAGACAGATTATGCTCTTGTTCCAACACTACAACAAAATCTGAAACAACTAAATCAAAGGATGAGAAGGATGGTGAACTTTTTTCTCCCTCTCTCCAAAATAAAGAAGAAAGTTTCAGACAACAAAAGAAAGTAGATATTCAAGACAATGTAATGTATGCACAATTTGTTATAGATCCTTTTTTGCTTCACTGTTTCCTGAGTCTTATATTTTTATCATAGTTTCCTTTATATATTACCCTTTCTTAAGAAATTGTCTTAAGTTATATATTTCCCTGTTAAGCCTGTTATAAGTGTCAAATTAGAAGGATTTAGTAAATGTCTTATGACTTTAATATATAACAGTTCATGTATAAGTAAATAGATAAAAGTTGCATCTTACCTATGTTATACCAGTGTCAGCAAAAAATCTTGGTACATGGTCTTGGTACTATTCAAATCATTAAACATAAGGCCAGTAATATTTTGGTTAACTTAAGAGATTTTAGTGCTTTATGTTCTTTCTGCAAACAAGAGAATATGGAAATTGATATATCATCTTAGGATGGGATTTTCTGAGTCGGTTTAAGTCCTTTTCATTTTTTGATTTTGGCATAGTATTAGGAGACCATAAGGAAATACCATTTCATTATCTTCCCAAAACAATTCAATCAATCTTATGATAAGAATATTTGATGAACAACGAAATCTTCTTCTAGAAGATCCACAATTTTTTTATCATACACAGGATCAAGGAACTCGCTGAAGCCTATCAAAGAATCATATTAGAAGATTTTATGTGAAAGAATTTGGTCCGTGCATTTTAGAATGATGGATGGGCAACATCCCTGCCTATTCTAGGAACAAAAGAAATAGTGATTTTATCTCCTACTCTTGGTAGTGCAAAATTAGTAGTTTTGAAGAACTTGGTACGATGTTACAAGGAAGCTCGTGCATTGTGTTCAAATGCAGAGATATTATCAATTCATTTCCTCTTATTTTTTATAATGCTAATGATTTTCCTAATATATTTAATACTGGTTGTAAAATTCTATTATCATGCATATGACACCCTACAAAGCTGCTTCAATACATACAACACTATTAGATATCATATATCTTGTAGTTCATTTCCCTTCAATTCAACTAGAATGGGCAACTTGATCAAGCATACAAAGACCTCACTCCTTGGAGAATAGTACCATTAAACCAATCGAAGATTTTTCCAAAAAAGAATCAAGCATCATTACCAGTATAGTACATAATGGAGTTCGACAACATCTTCAACATAACTTGCATACATCTGTTACCGAACATTGGAAGATGGAGAATCCTTGAGTGGGATAGTGGATGACAATGCAACAAGCGTGGTGGGACATATATTGTAAATAATAGTAGTCTCATAAAAAAAATTTTCCAAGAAATAAATATTATTGAGTAGTAGAAAAATTGAGAAATAAATATTATGGAGAAAGTGGAAAAGTGAAAAAGAGTGTGGACAAAATTTCAAAGTGGTGGGGATATTTCTAGAAAATCTTGTATAAATATTTTATGTGAAGACAAGGTGGACCTTTTTACAAAAGATTGTATAAATATTTTATGTGAAAACAAGGTGGACCCTTGTACAAAAAGTCTATCTTGTACAAAAGATTCCAAAAATTTCCACATGCAAATATATTTTATCTACTATCAAAAAGTGAGGACAGACAATATCTACCAAAAATATTTAGTAGATATTCCTCCTCCACTTTCACAATATGACAAATAAATAAAGTTAATGTAAAAGGAAAGGATTGGCAATGTTTGCCACTTGGCATGATAATCCTCCTTTGCTTTTTCTAGAAGGTTACTTATTAGAATAGGTAAAAGGTGAGTGTGATCAGATCTCCAAGTCACACTTAAAAAGCTTATAAATAAGGCCCCAAGAGCTCATTTGAGGCATCAGCCTGATTGGGTCTTTAGCATTGAGTCTTAGTGTTCTAAGTCCAATCTCTACTTACTCTTGAGTATGCTCTATCTCTACGCGTAATTGTGATCTGAGATATCAGAAAAGAAACTTGCAGAATAAGTATCTTCTATAATATTTCTTCTTTCATAATAGTCAAAAGCCATAGCCATTCGACCATTAGCCTTTGTCGTTGTTTGCTTCTAATCTGTTGTTTATCATATCCCATCATTTCCTAGCTACGTGATCCTTTGATAATAATGGTATCAGACCCTGTTTTTTCATGATATAGTCTATTGACTTAAAAATATATTTTATATGAAACAATAAAGTATTTATTTCACTTGTTAATGGATGTACTTATGCTTTTTAATGTAACATTCATAAGTTCTCATGTGTTCAAGTATGAGTCCATCTTGACCAACATTTGGTTATTTTTTAATTTACATGTGGAAAAATTATTAACGATACATACTATAAATATGTTGCAAGACTAAATCTTACAACCACAAGTACTATATCAACAATTGGACCCCATGCAAGTGTTGACCCCTCTCCCCTAGATATTGACATATTTGACCTTTTAATTAGTCGATTACAATAGGATGAGTAAGCACGTATCTAAACTAGAAGTTGTCCTTCAACTAGCTACGCAAGTAGGAGAACTAATATGTCAAAGTCACCCATAGTTTGAACCTTGCCTAACAACATCTTTAGGGGTTTGAACCTTGGTGAATTGTATAATTAAAAAACATATCATCACCCTTATCAATTGTACTCAATCAACTAAACTACAACCTTTCAACATTTCCTTAAATATTTATTACTTGATAACTAATACTTTTCAATACATTACCACATAAATTAAATTAAACTAATTATTTTCTAATATTTATCTTATATTTAAATGAAATAATACTATAATATCATCTCACGTGAGAGTTATTTTTAATATAAAAAAAAAATTATTATTAAATTTATCCCAATTAAAATATATGAAAAATGCCTCTTCAAAGACTTTTTTTATGTATACTATTCATTTTGTATTCACTACATATTTAAAATTGCCTTTATTTTACCATGTTAAACAAAATTTATTTTTTCTCATTAATTTAATTTATATATTAATATATAAAAAATAAAAAATCAATAGAAACATTAATTTAATTTATATATTAATCTCAAAAAAAAATAGAAAACATAAAAACCTACCATTTAAAGAAAAACAAAAAAGCGAACATTGTTAAAAAAATAAATAAAATAAAGTAAAAGTTAAAGATATCAAAAGTTTCTTTCTAGAATGCCCTAATTTGTGATTCCTTCGTAGAAAGTTTAAATAACACATTTAACTTGGCGTATGTTCCTATGCTACTCAAAATAATTTTCAATTTAAATGGCGTTCCTTCCAACACAATAGCTTTCTCCAAAACTTATTTAAATGTTTTGATTATTCCAGACAAACATATAGAATTTTCAGTAAAAATGAAAAAAAATATTTTTAATTTTTTACGTTTATCTTCTTATGTATTTTTTATGTTATTTTCTCCTCACAGATTTTTCAATGTTCAAACGCACTGTTATAGAAAAATCATTCATTAACAGCTGTCCACAAGATATTCTGTAGTTTTAGTATGGGCATACAAATCAATGAAGGAAATAAAATTATTTAAATATATATGATTCTGCACTCTAAAATTATTTAAAGGGTAATTAAAAAAATATAAAGATTCATATCAAATAACTTAATTATTTATGTGTTCATTAGATTTTTAGGTATTCTCAAATAAATCAACAATTGTTATTCTAAACGGTATTTTAACTTTGAATTGCATTAGAAAGACTAGGGAGATCATCAAATAAATGAATAAACCTTTGAAGAATTGGGAACATTGGACTCAATAGCATGATATGTAAGCATTTTTATAAATAGTTTTGTTAAAAAGTATCTTCATAAAGAATGTCTACACACACAACTCTATAAACTAAAGATGTATATTAATCATATTTTCCATCATACATTGAAAGCCTAGGTACCATCAAACCCATAGGTAATAAATATGTTACAATATCAAAAGAAAAGTGGTGTATATCTAACAACTTTTAATTTATCATTATTTTGTTCATTTGGTTTCACATCCAATCATTTTCTATTGGATTTATTTTGTGAAATCTTGCATCCAGGGTAGAGGAATAGATGCTGAATAATTAAGATTGACAACCACTATTAGTGTTGGTGTATGTATGGGAGGTAAAAGGGGTAGGAAAAATAATGCTTTGGGATAAAGACATGGAAGGGAAAAGTTACCTAAATGTATTTAAGGTATGAGATGTGGTACGTGGTATGGAAGTGTAGTGGCTAAATGGGATCATGAAGGAAAAAGGTGTGGAAGTATAATACATCATTTGGATAATGGATGTTTCAAGAGGGGCATGACTATGAGCTAGGCCATAGAGGGAAGGATAATTGGAAAAGAGAAAAGTTCTCAAAAGAAAGTCGGGGTACTATTGTGATGAGTAATGGTGGAAGTGACAATGGTAGATGATGGATCTATAGTATAAGTATGGATAGAGGTGGATGCACTAGTCACAATAGATGAAGTAACCTTAGCAAAAATCATTTACGAAGTTTATAATCCATATGACTTATTAACAAACATATCTACTAGTTATTTAAGATTTTACACATTGGCCAAATAGTCAATTTAGATTCAAAATCTTGATTTTTTAAATGAGCCTCATGATAATAGTCTTCATTTTTCTCATTTTGAGCATTAGAATATATATCATTCTGATTGATTTGGGCCATGCAAAGATTTAGATGAGCACTACTCATTGGTCGCATAAATAAGAAATTCAAAAAATAAAGTTCAAAGGTATACTTTTAGATTGACAAATTAGAGATATTGATAATATATCAAATCTTCATGTTAGATCATAATATGATTGTCAATGATGGGTAGAGTAGATAAGAAATATGTCATAGTAAAGCACATAAACTCCAATAACAATATTTAACAAGAAATCTCTCATAAAGTGTAATGATGAAATTTATATATTTATATCATTTTCCATTTAATTTTATCCTTATTTTGAGAAACTTGAAGGCTGTTGTTTGTAAGCTGTTCTAAAAGAGAGTTGTGCATGTTCTATAGTTGGTTTGAGCATCAAGGATTACAACACAGAGATACTAACAGCCACAGAAGGCACAGACAAAGATGTGTATATTTCTTGAGCTAAATACGATTAAAATAAGAGATTAAATTACTGATCATTAGTAAAAGTAATTTATCCGAAATTTGTTCAGCAGAATTCTGTTTAGAGAAGAGAGTACAATTAGATAAAGTTTTTAAGGTTCCCTGTGTAAGAGTTTTGAGTCTCATCATCTATAATAGTTTAAGTGCATTGAATAGAAATCTGAAGTTTCTCGGTGCTATACAACTGTTATTTGTTCAACGCACACACTTCAAATATAAAATTTGTTTTTGTTCAACGCACACACTTCCAATATAAAATTTCCTATTCCAGTGAAGGGTGGGTAATTATCACTTTCATATAAGACAATTTGAGGTTAAATTTTTAAGCGTAAAAACGGCGAATCACAAGAAACAAGATCAAAATCCCTGTTTTGTGGAGGGTGTATAAATGGCTGCTTGATTCTTTATCTCAAGGAGTTTCATCATTAGGAATCAGTTAATGCACAGCATTAGAAAAGGAAGAGGGAACAAATTTGCAGATGGAAGAAGAAAAGCTCGGAAATTTCAATGGGCTTCTAAATACAGAAAAACTAGTTGAGGGGAAAAATCATGGGATGTTGGAGACAACACTCATAGGCTTTAGTACAGCTGAAATGTCAAGCCTCACAGCGCTCTGTAATGCTTTCTTTCCTTCTCTGCCTTTAGAAGCTAGTGGTCTTTTACTCGATGGCTCTGAATTCAGTAAGGATGTTGATGAATTTTATAGGGCCTCTTTGCCAAACGGATGGAGCGCCTTTGAGGTAAGCTTATTCTGAGCTAGAAATTAAAGTATTAGAGATTTCAATCTTCTGTCTATGCTTTTTTAGGTGAAATTGTGTAATCAAGTTATATGTACATAAAGAGCTCTAATCTGTATTCCAGACACATCACCAATCAGGTCATCCAACGAGTGATGATGAAGTGTGATAACCAATCCTTTGATGTGTAACAGGGTCTTTGTCACAGTTTTTGGAAAAATCTGATTTTAATATTTATATACCTGACAGTGAGATGGAATGGATTCCGTAATTATAGATGAAAAAATTTGCAGTTTTAATAGGCCACTCCTTACGAGGGATGATTAAATGTTATCAGAAACGTTGATTCTTATCAAGATCTCTATCAAAATGTTTTATGGTTATACGGGATTATGTTCTTAAGATTGATATATTTTAGGTGCTGAGACAAAAGTTAATTGCCTTATGGCAGGTTGCAGAAACCATGAGGAATCTGTTCAAAACCGAGGTCCTCAAGCTCCTGAAGACAATTTTGTGGCTGCTGTCTACATCTTTAGGAACGTTTTTACTTGCAGGAAGGCAATCTTTGACTACAGAGTTTCCGTTTGTTCAGAGGTTTGGGGATTTGCCTGTTGAGAAACGAGAGAGAGTGCTTCTTGAATGGTCTACCAGTTCGCTCTCCTTCTTCAGGGCTATTTTCAAAGCTTTCAAGGGTAGCCTAATGTGGAGCCATTTCACCAGAGTAAGTTAAAATGTCTCAACTAAAGAATAAAAAATGATGTTAGAACGGAACAGAGTATTTTAGTTACAGTAGATCTGTCGCATTGATAAATGGATAATATACAAAAGATTCTTTTTTCACAAGCTGTTAAGTTTTATTCTGTAGGAAGCTTTGAATGCATTGGAATATTACGGATCCTGTAAAATATATGAGACAGACAGAACTTGTGCTAGCAACAAGACCTTTAGGTAAAATCTTAAGGCAAATAGTCTGCGATGGAGAAAAAACAAGTGATGAGATGGTCCCTCACTAATAATTTGTTGTTTGTGTCTATGGAATCTGAAGATTAGAAGATCTATGATTGCCTGTATTCTCAGTACCAGCCCCAAGAATTGTTACCGGTCCGTCCCAGTTCTCCTCTATAGAACAAATTTGTGAAGCTGATAGTCAGTGAATGGACAACAAGAAGAATTTTTCAGTGAATGGACAACAAGAAGAATTTTATAGCTAAGATTCTAAAACAATATATGTATACCGTCCAGTATTTCCTTAAAAATGATGTGAATTGGTAGCTAAGGTTATGCAATCATTTTCGCTTAGAAACTTCATTTCTTCCTATCCTCTTTGTTGGCCTTTTCTTATTCCCTTTATCCTTTTCCCTTCTGTGTATCCCTTTGTACAACCCTAAGTCAGGTTTTGAGGTACAACTCCTTAGCTTATGAAAGAGACAGTTTCAACTATTCATCTGAACAAGAAACTATTTCTATTTCAAAGAACAGAGGATTTATTTGAAAATTTAGAACTGGATCCACTTTTTTAGGAATATGAGTGGGATGCAATAACAATAATATCCACTGTAATGGTGGAACTTCCCCAACATTATTATAGCCACTGCTTGCATCCCTATGCACAGAGAGTCAACATTTCGCTTGGGAAGGAACCAGGGCTTAATAGCTTATGCATGGATGTTTCATATGATGCAAGGAGTTGGATTCCTTGAATTCAGTACCAAGTTTGAATAGAAAGAATCAAAGATCTCCTGCTTCTAGCCTAATTAAAGATTAGGCCATGTACAGATACCTAGCTTGCAGCTGCCACTCATTGTCCAATAATTAATGTTTTCTGTGTTTTTCTCTTTACATACTCTTCATTTTTGCCCTCACTGGCACAGACTAATGAGCAATCTCAACCGAAACTTGACAACACAGAAAGGAACTGGCCACTCATGTCAATCGACCTCCATGAATTCACCTGCACTGTTTTGCCTATGGGCTCGAAAAGCTAAGTGATCGAACTTTCATACTCAATTACTGCATGATATATCCTAATGCCAAATATTGAGTGTTGTTGCTTAAAGACATTTGTTATTATCTATTTATCTGTGTTTCTTGCTTATACATAGAACAAAAGTAGATTCAACATTTCATTTGTCTCGTATTCACCTTTATGTTAGGCAAAATATAAGCTAAAGATTCCCATGAGGTTCTGATGTTTCCTTAGCCTAGTGTATACCTAATAATTTGGGAGCAATTTGTAGCAGGAATGTTGTAATTGAAAGTGGACTATCCCCTACTCTGCTGCATTAATCCCTTAGGTAATTTTATTTGAAACTATTACATTGTTTCTTTCATTTTGATTTGAAAAAAATTCACATCTGGGGCAGTAGTGGTCTAATAAAAGGACCATCTCCCATTCTGCTTTTGCATGTTGACAAAAATCTCACCACCTATTATGTGCATTAAATGTTCTTACAATATTGTTGTTAAGAGCTCATATTTGAGAGAAATCTCATCAGATATTGTCATTTAATAGGGGCTGGAAATTTCTAGCTGTAATTGGAACTTGCATTGTTTGTGATTGTTTTCTTTTTCTTTAGGGGTTCCATTGACCTTTTCTGTGTGGGTAGGCCCCTAAGAACACTTCATCTTTCTCTTCTGGTATGTGAGCCAATGGCTCCATGTTTAAGAAAAATGAGCTCATTCCATATAACACTCGAGACTTTACACTGATAAGTTGCACCAAGAAGATTAGTAAAACTACTAAACCACACTAATCCTGCTATTTGAATATTTGCTAAACCACACTAAACCTGCTATTTGGTGAATTGCTTTTTCCAAAAAAAAAAAAAATTTCAAAACTTTGAGCTCCCCTTTTCACACACAGGCTTAAGGTTTCTCCAGAATAGATATCTTAGCTGTTGCAAGAAATTCTCAGCCCCCTTCTCCAGCACCAGCTCAAAGTTTCCCAGAAACCTGCCATAGTTTGTGGAGAAAGTTTCTAGATTTACAGGATTTCCCTCCTCACACGGCCTCAATCTTTCCGAAAAACAATTGTTGCTCATAGTTTATAGAGAAAGATTCCAAATTTGCCTGTTTTCATGGTTACATTTTTCATAAAGCTAGTTGCAAATGGAAAATAGAAGCTGAGATTTTTTTTAAAAAGTTGCACATTGGAAACCAGAGCTGAGAATTTTTAACATCATGGTTCTATGTTATTGTTTATGACTTTATCTTATAAGGGTTCATGTGGTTTTAGTAAATTTTTAATATAATGTATAATTCAATTTATTTTCTTTCATATTTTAGTGAACTAGTTATAATTTAGAATTTGAAAATTGAATAATAAGGAAAGAGATGGACTATTATTTAACCACGAAATTGATAATTTAATGATTATATAATTTATTTTATTTTTTAATATTTAATAATTATATTTTTTATTTAATAGTTGTTAAAAATAAAAATAATAATTATAAAATTATAAAATTAGTATAAATATCTTTAATACATTTATTTAAACATTTATAGGCATATCAGTGTTGACTTTTTTTATTTTTAAAATTTATTTTGTAAGAATTATTCTATTTTATTTAAATTGCATTTCTTTTTACTCATATAAATTGTGTTTATAAAAAAAATTTTAGGAGAAATTTTTTAAAAATATGGGAAGAAAATATGTGCAAGCATGCAATATATTTTTTATTTGGGAAGTGGTTACCTAGTCCCTATTTTCATATAACTTATGTTCAATTCCTAAACTATAAAAACTCCATCATTATAGGAGAACATAATCATGTAGCCTTTGTATTATTTTAGCCCCCATTTTTTAACTTTATATCAATCTCTAAACTATAGTAATTTTATTATTATAAAAGAAGATTCTAAATTATCTTTTATGCTTAATTCAAAATTTACATAATACCACCTTTAATATTAAAATTTAAACAACAAACTTAAATAAACAATTTAAAGACCACCCTATAACTTTTAAACATTATCAAATTATTTCTTATTGATGGTCAATATTAACTTTAAAAACATCTTAACAATATTTTATTAGAAATAAGAAGATCTAGGAGATAAAAGACAAGCACAAATGAACAATGCATAGATTGTATTTAGTTGACCCAAATGTAATGAGTAAAAAATATTTGCATATATAGACAAGTATGAAGCAATCCAACTATGAGGTGGATTGACAAGTGCTCCATAATGTGGCACAAATGAATAGACAAGTGTCCTATAAGTGTAAACCTTAGGAACAATTAGAGTGCACAAACCAAAAACCTCTACGACCAAGTCATCAACCTTGTGTGCCAAGTGTTGAATGACATTTGAGGTGAGATGGAAAGTCTTCCTTGGAGTGTGCAAACCAAAAACCTCTATGACCAAGTCATCAACCTTGTGTGCCAAGTGTTGAATGACATTTGAGGTGAGATGGAAAGTCTTCCAACCTCAGAAGGTATGTGCATGAGGTTAACCAAATAACTCGGTAACCTCTAGAAGTCTAAAAGGTTGCACATTTAGTTAGACAAGAAGTTGTCTAACCTCATCAACCTAAGTACATTTAAGTATAGTGAATAGATTAATTATTCACATTGACATATTTATCATTAAATAGTTCAAAAATAATATCCTAAAAAAATAAGTCAAGAATTGGAAAATAGAGAGCTTGAGCGCTATCTTTTGAGGAAGTTTGGAATTATAAACTTGTCCTAATACAAGTCCCATCAAGGAAAGGATTTCCCTCAAAAGAAAAAGCTAAGGTATTATCTAGAAAAGTGGAGAGGAGTATTAATTCCTTTCATGATACACAACCCCAAGGTAGGGAGATTCAAGATTTGAGAGATACTAAAAAGGAAAATAGGAAGGGTAAGATGTTAGAGGTGAATTAAAGTGACCAACTCTATGAAGAAGGATCAACCTACACACAATCCTCCTTCAATAAGCAAAGAAAAAAGGAAAAAAGGAGAAATCAAGCCCGTATGGTAGGTAATCAAAGAAGGGGAGCTATTTAGTAGAAAAATCTAGAAGAACAATCAAAGGAGTATAAGGTGTCTCCTCTCACAAATTTGAAGCAAATCAGAGATCGATCATGTATGAAGACAACTAGAAATTCTAATAGATATGTGGGGAAGCTTTAAAAGAAAGACCAAATATGAAGGAAATACATTTCAAAGAGACCTTGAAAGAAGTAACTAATGGAAGCCAAAGTACCTTGGAGCTTACCAACTCCAACCAACTCGTTAAATTGTATAAATGAAGATGAAATTTTGATTTTTTTTGTGGGTTGTTCAGTTTACATAAGCTAAAATGGAAGGGAACTATTATTGAAATTGGTTTTAACGAAAGAATTAGAAGTCAAAGGAGGAAGAATGTGATTGTCTTGGTTAGATGGATATAGATTTGGTTGATGATGAACTAAAATTCCTACACAAGAAATGGGAAGTTATTAAAACATTGAATGTTTTTTTTTCTATACACTTTATTATTATCTTCTAACTGATTTTTCTGTTGTTTGTATATTACCTCTTACCCTTGATTCACACATTATTGTTTCACTTTTATTAATCCATATTTTTAGTCTTTTATTATTTGTCAGACTCCATTAATAATTCTGTCCAAATATTTATAAAAGAATTTAGAACCTTTAAAAAACCCACCTTTTAGCATTTACTTTAAAAAAACCAATATCCTAAAAATTTATTAGAAAAGCACTTCCTATCTGATGATATTTTCCCTAAAATATTACTTCTAAAACAATATGAACTAAAAAAGGTAGATCCTACACCTTTCTCTTAACTTGCAAGCAAAAACCAAAATAGCTGATCCCTTCTGTCCAAGACTCAACATTTGCAAACTAAACAGTGAAATTAGGACCTGATAGATATATTTTTTTATCTTTAAGATTGCTTCTATGTAATTCAAATTTTTCCTTGAAGTTTTCACAGATTTCGTTTGTTTCTCTGGCAGGTTGATGAGAGGGGGTACAACCCCTTCTGGAAAGCCATAAAATACTGCGGACCCGATCCAGTGGCCATGACCGCACATCTTTCCCCCAAGCCCCTGGAAAGCTCAGTAATAGACCTATCGGTCTTATACGGAGCTGAATTAAACCCGGCTCTGGAAAGCCATGGATGCAAATTAACACGAGCTTCCGACATCGCTGCTCTTGCAAATGTGCACTGCTCGCCGAAAGACCACGCCATAGAATGCGATGTAGTCATAGTAGGCTCAGGCTCCGGCGGCGGGGTCGCAGCCTTTGTGCTTGCAAAAGCAGGCTTTAAAGTCGTTGTCTTGGAAAAAGGAGGTTACAAGGCCCGCCATGATTTGGGGCTCTTGGAGGCGGAGTCGGTGAGAGATCTGTACGAGGAGAAAGGGCTGGTGAGGACGGAGGATCAGAACATGGTCCTCTTCGCCGGCTCCACTGTAGGAGGCGGCTCGGCAGTAAATTGGGCGGCCTCGTTTCGAACTCCAGACCACGTGCTCCGTGAGTGGAGCCAAACTCTTGGGCTCGGAATATTCGGGAGTTCTAGGTACCACGAAGCCATGGAGCGAGTCTGCGACCGGTTAGGCGTGCAGGAGGAGTGTGATGAGGAAAGCTTCCAGAATGCTGTACTGCGGAAAGGCTGCGAGACGTTGGGATACCATGTGGGGAATGTTCCAAGAAATGCGGCGGCGGATCATTACTGTGGGTGGTGCCACTTCGGGTGTAGGAGAGGGACCAAGCAGGCCACTTCCGAGACGTGGCTCGTCGACGCTGCCGACGCTGGTGCCGTCATACTCGCTCGCTGCTCTGCGCACAGGGTTTTGCAGACACCAAATTCAGGTTTTTTTCATCTATGTAATGTAAATTATCAGTCGATACTCAAGCTTTTACATCTCAAGCAAAAGTATAGTTACTCATACTGATTTTGATGTGCAATTGCATCAGGTCGCAAGGGTAGAAAAGCAATTGGAGTGGTGGCCAGAATCGGAGACAGTGAGAGACAGGTGTTGATCAAGGCCCGAGCTACAGTGGTCGCCTCGGGTGCTCTGCGCACGCCTCTGCTGCTCCACGCCAGCGGCCTGGAAAACCCTCACATAGGCAAAAATCTACATCTGCATCCCGTCCAAATGGTGTGGGGGTACTTTCCGCCAGGCGTTGCAGCTCAGGGAACATGTTACCATGGCGGAATTATGACGGCTTTCTCAAACGAGGCCGCCGCATGGGACACGACGGGCTACGGAGCGCTCTTACAGACCCCGATTCTGCACCCGGGGACCTTCGCTAGTATTATGCCGTGGCGGTCGGGCTCCCATTTCAAGCAAACCATGCTCAATTTCTCCCGAACGTGCAGTTTCATTGTTCTGCTTCGCGACATGGGAAGCGGAACGGTCGAGGCTAAGGCAGACGGCAGCCTCAGCGTTCGCTACAAGCTTCGACCCGACGACGAGGAGCGGGCCAGGGAAGGCGTGGAGAAGGGGCTTCGCGTGCTGGCGGCTGCAGGCGCCATTGAGGTGGGGTCTCACCACCAGGATGTAGACAGCTTCAAGCTTGACCCCGCCTCCAGTTCCATCCATGATAAACATTTTGAGGAATATGTGGGCAGAGTTGGCAAGAAAGGCGGCGCACCCTTGTATTGTGCGCATCAGATGGGGAGTTGCAGAATGGGAGTTAATTCAATGGAGAGCGCGGTGGATGAAGATGGTGAGAGTTGGGAGGTGGAGGGACTTTATGTGGCAGATGGGAGTGTGCTTCCCACTGCATTGGGGATCAACCCCATGATCACCATTCAGTCTCTCGCCTTCTGCATTGCTCACAACGTTGTCAAATATCTCAACAAGGATGTTACTCAAAATTAAAATTCTAATGCCTAGTCACAAACTTCAATACATAGGTAGTAAGAAAAATGCTATACCCATCCTTCAAAGCTCAATATCCCTCTTCCCTTCGCCCTTAATTATTGAATAAGGAGAACTAAAAGCATAAAGACAGGACTCTCGTAGGACTTTTTTGTCCCTTGTCTTCTCCGAAAATTGTATGCAGGGATCATTTCGCAAAATAATTTTAGTCCCCATTGGCAAGAGGGGAAAATTATTTTAATTTGTTTATTCAGTTCTATATAAATAAGTGTCAAGGCTAGTATTTTATAGTATTGTAATTGTTGTTTTGCAGATTTGAAAAAAATAAATGTAATTAAATGTGGAAGAAACCTCTTACTTATCAATTGATGAACTAAAGGGGCTCTATAATGAATGGTTCATAAGGCATAACACTTGCTAAAGGTTTTGCAAATGGGGTAGCAAGCTAAGTGGGCTTAACCTTGGGGAAAACTTTGTGGTTAAGCGCGTTTGAGCTGGAGCAGTATTGGGATGGGTGACCTCCCGGGATGGACCAATGCTTCACCTCTATGAGCATCACCTAGATGCAATGAGTGCTAAGTGGACCATTCATTATCATGAGAGATGGGTTCTTGTGAACCACTACTCATGAATCATGGGTCAATGAGTTTGACTCGAAAACTACACGGTTGAATCCTGATAGCAATATCATAATTTGACACTGTGGAAGAAACCTCTTACTTATCAATTGATGAGCTAAAGGGGCTCTATAATGAATGGTTCATAAGGCATAACACTTGCTGAAGGTTTTGCAAATGGGGTAGCAAGCTAAGTGGGCTTAACCTTGGGGGAAACTCTGTGGTTAAGCGTGCTTGAGCTGGAGCAGTACTGGGATGGGTGACCTCCCGGGACGGACCAATGCTTCACCTTTGTGAGCATCACCTAGATGCAATGAGTGCTAAGTGGACCATTCATTATCATGAGAGATGGGTTCTTGTGAACCACTACTCATGAATCATGGGTCAATGTGTTTGACTTGAAAACTACACAGTTGAATCCTGATAGCAATATCATAAATTAAATGTAAGTTATTAATTTAAATAAAAAAAAATGTAAGTTTTGTTAATTATAGTGTTTTAGTATTGTTAATTAGTTTTTTGCATGATCTATTCTAACTCTAACTAGCACCCTAATTCTAATTCTATCTTTAACCCTAAATTTTAAACTATTATCTTAATCCTAGACTTATTTCTAACCCTAACTATGATTGTAACACCATTCATAATTATGGTCGTAATGACAATCCTAACAATAAAGAATTATAGAGTGGCATTACAAAAAAAGTCTATGAATTAATATTGGGAATAAGATTCAGAATAAAGATATTAGATGAATAAAATTTTGGAACATTATATCTTTAATCATATTTTAGTGATTTTTATTAGTAATATTTATTTTTAATTTATTTTAATGTTTGAATAGTTCTAACCATAATTTTTACCTTATTTTTAATTCTATTTAAGTATAAAGCTTTTAAGATTATAATAATTAATAATAATAGGATTATGATTATAATTTAATTAATAATTATAATAATTTTAGTTATTTTATTTTAATTTAATTCTTATTTGTATTTATTTATGTTTTGTAGTTAATAAAATTTGGAAAATAAAAAAGTGGTAATGTCAAATTATTTAAAGATTTAATTTAAATTTTTATTTTAATTATGTAAAATTAAATTCCTAAGAAGATTATCTTGATATGCTTTTGATAAGATAAGCAACATTTACAGGGTGTTGTACCCTTTACACAACGAGCCACAGGGGCCAAAAAGGAGCAAAAAGGTTTTGAAAGAACCAAGAACCTTTTACAAAGCTAAGACAACACCAACAAACACACCACAAAAACACAACAGACACTAACAACACCTGGTCACCAGGTTACCAGGAGTGACAACACACTTAAAACTAACAACACTCCTAAGTCTAAGATAAACTAACCATTCATTCCAGACACTCAAAACCAAGAACGACAAAAACCTTAGGATAAACAACAATCCTAAGTCTAGAACAGTAAGGGCCTTGAGCCCGTAAACAACCCATAACACAATAAGACCAAAAATACTACCAAAGGAAACCATGCCACATACCACTTGCAGTAGATGGATCGCATCAGACCTTCCGCTCAGCTTAAACAAACCTAAGCCAAACAGACTTCCTCTAAAAGAGAGGTAATAATCACTAAATTGTATAGAGGTTTGTTCATCCAATTACACCCACCAGCCACTCACCAACCCCGAAACCACCTTAAAAGGAAGGGGCTCCCCTCTAAAGGAGAGGAAGAAATGGGAACCAAAACTACCAAAGAAACTTCCCTCCAGAGCAAGCACACACCACCTCAATAGGGACCACTCGAGGAGAGAAGCACTTCCCATCGAATCCACAAACTCCAGCTCCACCTCAATAGGAGAGGGATCCACCTTAATAGGAGCAATATTCACCTCAATAGAATACAACGTATGTAGAAACAGGTAGCAAGCAAGAACTCCGACAGACCAAGAAACCACCTCCTCCCAAGGAAACCAAACTAAAGGAGAAATAAGAAGGACAAAACCAACCTCCTGGCAAATGATATAATCAATCCACAATACTGTATAACCATCACCTCTTTCCTCAAAAAAAGCATCATCCACCACTAGGGGTAACCAACAAACCAAGGGCATCCCCATAAACAACAAACCCATAGCCAGCCACAGAGGGACCCTTCCAAAATAATAAGCAAGGCAAATCCAAGTCTCACCATGGTAGCAAGTAAAAGAGAGAGAGGCAACCAACACCCCAACATGCCAAAGCCCCCATCCCCAAACACACCCAACCACATAAACAACCACTTCCACCAGCCAGTCAGTCTTCCTACAATACAACCAGTCCACACCTGTGCACATACTACCCAACAAGGAAAGCATAGCAACCTTCATGAGACCAACCCAAAAATGATGGGCTTTCACCAAAACATTTAATCCAAGTTCAAAATGAACCAAGAACAAGCCAAACCCCCAAACCTGCATCAGCTCGAAGTAGAAAAACAATTGAACCACCAATCTGCAGAGGCAAACTCTACAACAAACCAAGTTATGAAAATCCATAGATATCTCCCACACCCAAAATGAAGAAGCCACCACTAAGGAGCAACACTTCCCATAGCCATCTAGAACCCACCAAACTGTCTCAGCACCACAAAGCACGACATCAGAGGAACAAAACCCCAACATCCGACTAACAACCCAAAACACCCAATGCACCCCCCAAAACATAGGGTGGGAAGAAGCGTCTGAAACAAACACAACAAGAGAAGCTAACCCTAGGCCAACAAACCTCAGGCGCACACCAAAAAAAGACAGCAAGGACTTGTCCAAAACATTCCCCAAACTCACAGGGACACCAACCCCACAAACCCAAACAAGAGAAAGAGGCAAAGCCAGGAGAATTGAAACAACACAAGGAACGACGACAACAACCAAACCTGCACTGGCAGAGCATGGGGACATCCAAAACTCCACCCAAACACCTAGGCAAAGGTCCAAACCGATCCATAAGGAAACACCAACTTTATTTGAGACGGAATCAACAAAGCCATCATCAACATGAAGCTTTGAGACAAACCATCTTCCATACTGATAAGCCACAAGAGGAGCTCGGGACTGGCACACTCGATCAACCAAGGGAATGGCAGGACAACCTCCAGTAAAAACAAAGTCTGAACCACCATCCCCGTCATCAAAACCATCAACCCCATCCAGCGCAAATGTGAAGGGAAAAATCACTCCTCCCATGGAAAAGCATAGGCAAGGCCACTCGAGCCTTCCAAACTCAACCCATGCATGAGGATCGACACCAGCAGCTGAGCCACAAAAGCCCAAAAGGAACTACGAAACACTCTCACCGGCGATCAACGAAAGGGAACCAGACCAAGACCTAGAGCGTTAGGGAATGTACAGTAACCCATGATTAGGATTGCCATCATCCTCAGCATCCCCAGCATCAATATCCTCTGAAAATTTTAAAATGCCTACACCAAGGCATTTCCCGCTCGATGCAACCATACATAATTTACCTTTATATGTTAATTTATGGATATGCTTTAATTTAGTTTTATTTTTTTATTTTAATAGTGTAAATCCAAATCTCTATAAAATAATTATTGTGAAATCTTCTTTAATAAAAAATAAAATTACTTACATAAATATAGAAAATTTATGTATGTATCTAGAAAAATCACTTAATTTAATTTAATATATGTATTTTAATATATAAACATTAAAAAAATAAAATATATTATATTATCCTATTAAATTGTCAATATTATATAAAAGTAACATTTATTTATTTTAAAAAGATTTCATGAAATGACTTTATAAAGCTAAAATAAAAAATCATTCTTAAAAAAATATAAAAAATAAGTAACATTTATTTATTTTAGAAAGATTTAATCAAATGACTTTATAAAGCTAAAAGGGAAAAATCATTCTTTAAAAAAAATTAAAAAAATAAGTTTAACTTGTTAAGTTTACCTTGTTTTCCCTACAAATTCGCCCATAGCACCCCAAACTTCTTAGCCAATTGATTATATTCCAAAGAAATAATTTTTACAATTTTTAAAGTTAAATATTTAACATGTTCACTTTTAAAAGATTAAATTATATTTGAAGAGCATAAAATTTTAGTTTTTAATTGATTCAAAAACAACTTATTAATAATAATTAACAAAATGAGTTGAAGAACTCATTACAATAGTATTGCCTACAACAAGTACTAATAATTTTCTAATACTTGTATCCAAATGAGGTGTAAGGATTATGTTGGTAGAAAATTGTATATAAATTAATATGTTAGAGAGTACAATTTGATATGTGCATTATATATACATTAATATAATAGAATATATTATGTATAGAAGAATATTTTCTATATATACAATTTTGAAATACAATCTTAAAATACATATAACATTGTTTATGTAAATCTATTGACCATGAAACACCGAGGTTTGTACCTCCTTGAGAAAAGGGTTTTTAAGGGCTAGTTATTTGTTACCCTAGTTGTTTATGGTGGGGTCTAAAATTCCATTGATTACATATATTTCCTAGTGAATGTAGTCATTATTCATCACATGGAAGTAGCCTTGTTGGGATATGTTATTGTTTAGTGTTTACACTTTGCTTTTAGTTTTAAGTCTAAGCTTAGAATGAGAGGGTGTGAAAAGAAGATTAAAAAAAATGAAAATAAGACCATTTAGTTTAAAATTCAAATCTTGGCATGTGTTGTATGAGACCTTCTCTGAAATGGTTGAAAGCTATTATCATCTACATAATCTTGTATGGACTATAGCTATTGATGTGATCGAGAAACATTACTTGATATTATGAAACCCTGAAAAAGTTATTTTAGTGGATAAAAGAAAAAACAATATAAGAAATTATATGATTTATTGGTATATAAATTTTTGAAGGTTTGACAAATTGATTCCCCTTCTCCATGACAACTTGGTTGAAAAAAACTTAAAAAATAGACATATATATGTTAAAATCCATTGTTGCTATAATGTTGCATACTTACCAAAAATAATAATTTTGGTTCAAAAATAAGGCAACCTTATCATGGTAAGTGATTATTTGAAATGGTGATGGCAATGGAATCCATGATGACATCAATGAGACCATTCACATATAAGGAGATTGAACAATGGTCAACCTATATATCCTTTTCTCCAAATATTGAAACCTAATTAATACAAGTAGATAATTACCAAGGGAGTTGGACAAGTGCAACAATCCCACCATGATATATGCCACCCAAAATTAACTCACAACCTATACTATCCTTCCTTAGATCAATACATTATTTGACCTAACTTTATTTTAAGAACAAAATAATATTGTCCAGTGTCATCACTACAAAGCTTGGAAATTGTAACTTGCTAAAGTAAATGAGGTTAATTAAAAACAAGTTAGAGAGGCTCATCCTTTCAATATTGGGTAACTTACAAAATTTACAAACTCTGCTCCTAGCCAATAATTCACTTAAAGGCCAAATCCCTTTGTCAATTTTCAAGGCCAAGAGCCTACAAGAAGTATATTTGTACAACAATAATCTCTAACTTAACATATGGGTAAGTGCAGAAAGATGGGGGGCCAAAAAGGGGTCTTAAGTGGCCACTTTTTTTTTGAAATCAAGAAACATTGACCTTGGATGTGAAAGTGAGGATAGATACACTCAAAAATTTTAAATGCAACAAAAACAAGGATCATAGTGCTCTGAGTCTACTTTCTAAATTGCTATTTTTTTCAAAATGGTAGAGATTAAAGGGTTCAAAAAAACGAGCCACAAAAATAGGTGTTATTTTTGTCAAAAAACATAACATAGCATCTATTGCGGCTCCCTCAAAAGGTTAAATTTTTTTTGGCATTTTTAAAATTGCTTCAGTGTGAAATTAGCTAACATCATGAAGTTTATGTCCGATTTTTTTGATAATTTTTTAATGAACATATGAATTTTTACTAATTTTCAAAGTGGACACATCCTAAAAAATAGAATTTTGGTTGTGACACTCCTATAATTTTTGAAAACTAATCAAAAATCATTTTTTTTTATTATGTGTAGAATGGATTCTAGTTTATAAAAATGTAATTTATTTGAAATTTCAATGATCAGTTGAATAATGAATTTAAAAATACCAAACATTGGTTTTTGACAAAAAAAATAGACACACAAACAAAAGAAATTAAAGATGAAAGCCTTACCATATTCAAAATGTGAAAAAAATTACATTGTTAAATAGCTAAGAGAGAGCCTAACATTACCTAGGTGTTCGATTTACTCAACTTTGAAACACGTACAAATTTGACGGTTGCCCCAAACAAGATTATGCCAAATTTCATAGAATATGCAAAACATGTCTTTGGAGGTTGGGAAGGCACTCCAAGCCTTTGGGTTGGAAATCCAAAGCAAATCCAAGCCTAAGGCTTGGGGATTCCCAAAGCAAGAAATAACGCAATCACATGTTATTTAACAATTTGACATATTTTTCTTATTTTTTCTTTGTCCTTCCCAAAGCGAGACATAACGTGAGTGTGTTATAGCACGCTCGCATTATGTCTCACTTGAAATATTTTTTGTGTAATTTTGTTAACTTTATGTTTGATGTATGAATGTTTGTACATATATTTTAATGTACGTATAAATGTTTGTGTGTTCAAATGTATATGTATGTATGTATGCATGTCTATGTGTATGTATGGATGTATGTATGCATGTATGTATGTATGTATATACCTATGCTTGTATGTATGTATGTATGCATGCATGTATGCATGTTTGTATGTATGTATGTATGTATGTATGCATGTTTGTATGTTTGTATGTATGCTTGTATGTATGTATGTATGTATGTATATAAGGGTTTTGGGTTTAGGGTGCATAAGGGTGAGGGTATAGGGTATAGGGATGAGAGTTAAGGTTGTAGGGTTTATGGATAGGGTTTAGGGTTGAGGGTTAAAGGATAGGGTTTAGGGTTGAGGGTTAAGGGATTAGGGTTTAAGCATTGAGGGTTTAAGGGTTTAGAGTTTAAGGGCTAAGGGTTTAGGTTTTAAGGGTTGAGGATATAGGATAGAGAGGGGTTGGGAGGGATAGATGTAGGCAGAGACCTAAGAGAGAGAAGTGAAGTTATCTAGTTAGGGTGGAAGGGAGGGAGTTATCTAGTTAGGCTAGGAGGGAGAGACCTGGGAGAGAGAGGGATTTATCTAGTCAGCCTGGGAGGGAGAGACCTGAGAGAGAGAAGGGGGTTGGAGGGATAGATGGATGGAGCATCCTAAGAGAGAAAGGGAGGGAAGCAGGGATAGAGAGAGAGTGGGGGATAGATGGAGGGAAGGATGGAAAAACAGATAGAAAGAGGGACGGAGGGACAAAATGAGGGAGGGAGAGACCTAAGAGAGAGAGGGAGTGGGAGGGATAGAGGGAGAGAGAGACTTGAGTGAGAGAGGGGGAGGGAGGGACCCAGAGAGAGAGAGGGAGGGAGGTATGGAGGGATAGACAAAGGGGGAGGGAGAGAGGGAGTGAGAGAGAGCAAGGGGTGGAAGGGATAGAGGTAGGGAGAGACCTAAGAGAGGGGGGGTGGAAGGGAAAAAAGGGAGGGAGATACCTAAGAGAGATGTATATGAGGGAGAGTGATAAAAGGGATGGAGAGTGATATCCCCATCTTACATTCATAATTAAGATAAGTATATGATCTAGTTGAATTGCATTTTTTAAATAAAAGATATATACATAAGTATACATAAATATATATATAAATAAATGCATAAATGTAAATAATTAGCTATCAAAAGACATATAAATATATATGAATAAACATATAAATAAATAGATATATGTAAATATAGATATAAATAAATATATATATATAAGTAAATATAGATATAAATATATATATATATAAAAACGCATATAGATATATATATATATTTTTTATATATAAATACACATACATACAATATGTAAAATAATACAAATCTTTATTGATATTTAATTAATACTAATTTTGACTCGATGCCCAGGAAGAGAACCGCGCCTATGACCAGAACCGTCACTATGAACGAGCACCTATGAAGAGTTACAGACAGTGAAGAAATACATATAGTAGGATGGAGACCAAACGAAAGGGGGGAGGAAACAGGGAGAGGAAAAGAATGCTAAAATCGACAGAAGGAATTTAGGAAGACACAACCACAAAACCCACGCTGGAAGGTAAGACGACTACCGAGTGAAAAGTTGAAGCAAGAACCGGCGGTCCCAAGGAATAGAGATCACTCAGTAGCAGTCGTCAATGAGACGTCCTCCTGGGACTGACGTGCAAAAAGAGGAAGGCCAACGAAGTGCACTCGGATCCCTTTTCACAACAGATACGTCCCTCCAAGTAAGGCGCGGATCTAGCCTTCACCATCACCAGAGTTGAACGAGAAATTTCTTTCACTTCAGTATTCATTCCCTAGACAAGTCTGTTGATCGAGGCATTATTTGATATAAACTATTGAGGTTCATTTATTTAAGACTTGAGAATCAGAGCATATTTATTTGATTAAACAAGAAATATCTTAGGCATGAACTGAGATTGATACTGTTCATAACACTCAAATCAATTACACATCTTGCTATCAAAATAAGCAAGGTCCATCACAATCTAGTCAGTTTTGAAGATCAGATATCTACTGTCTATTATTACTATTATGTGGAAGTCTACTGGCAATTAGCATAATCTCTTGGAACTATTGTTTTGTGAATATTGAACTACATATAAGAATCATAACCCTGTTTTGGTCTGAAGTACAATTCCTGTATACATTTAATATTCCTGAATTAGCAATTTTTATTAGTCGAAGACCCCTGCAAACAACAAACAATTGCAGTCAACATTATAGATTTGGAAAGGATCATCATAGTGGTATCAGAGCACAATCCTGCCAACCTGTAAAAGAGAAGTGAATGCAAACGTACAAAAGGAGAGGAACTATGGCGGATAGATTGGCCTAAGAACTTAAGGAATTCATAGAGCAAACAAACGAAAAATTTGAGAGAACTAATCAGCTAATTCTACAAACTCTTCAAAGCATAAACAATCATCATACTCAAGAAAGAACCAACCCAAGGAAAGAAATGAAATCAAATCACTCGAAGAACGAACATTCAACCCAAAGTTCCACACTAAGGCCAACCATGCCTCATTTTCTCCCAAATAGAAATGACATAGAAGAATTGGATGGGAAAAATACACATAGTGCAGAAGATATCGCACTTATGTATGCTGAGTTAGACGCCACAGTACATAAACTCATTCCTTTCAAGAATATTATGAAGTCAAAATGCAAGCCAACTAGAGCAAAGGAAATAATCAGACTAGCAAAGACTTGAGATCACGGGTCAATAAGATGACATTTCCTTTTTTCGATGGCTCCGAAAAGACCACAACACAATCATGGGTTCAGAAACTTGATACTTATCTTCCCCTCAGCCCCATGACCAAAGAAGATGCCATCAAATTTTTCGTCCTACATCTATCAAGGATAGCTCATGATTGGTGGCACCATGGACTCATCACACAAGGACACCAGAATATAACCACCTATAGTGAGTTCACTCAAAAACTCATTTATAGATTCGACCAAAGGCAACCTGAGTGATATTTCAAGGAACTTGCCCAACTTAAGCAACAAGGAGCAATGGAGGAATATGCAAATGACTTCCAAAAGATAGTTGTAATGGTCCCCGACCTATCCCAAACAAGACTCACCTATCTATTTATTGAAGGACTCAAGGAGCCAATCAAGAACATAGTAAACCCATTGGACCCCCAAACCATGGGAGAAGCAATTCAAAGAGCCATAAAAGTAGAGTCAAGTTATCTAAAGGAAAAATATAAGAATCCTTCGTTCAAGTCACGGCTCAGACAAGACCAACGAAGAAACAATGATAAAAGGAAAACTTGCCACTTCTACAATGAACCCTGGATCATAGGCCATCGATGCCTTGAAAAAGAAGGAAATAAATGGAGGAGGGAATTAATGAATCAAGGCTTATGTTTCAGATGCAAGGAACATTGGGAACAAGGCCACCAATGCAAGAAAGGAAAAATACACAAGGTAGAGGAAGCATGGGAGGAAGAACTAAGGGAAGCCCCCACCAAAAGGGAAAAATGGGACCAAGATGAACAAGGGACCTTGGTGGTCATTTCTCAAGCAAGTGAGCACAAACCTTTTCGAATCAAAAGCACACTAAAAGGGCAGAAAATTATTGCCTTGATGGATAGTGGGGCCTCACACAATTTTATTAGCAAAATTTTAGTGACAAAATGAAGATTAGAGGCTCGAAACTTCAAAGGGTTCAAAGTAGCACTTGAAAATGGAGCCACAGATCAATGCTCAAAGATCATCCCTAAACTAGAGATCACCTTGGACGGACATACCATAAGAGGAGATTTTCACGTGGTAAATCTACAAAATGATGTGATTCTAGGGATGCCCTAGATCAACTCCCTAGGGCTCTTTACCATGGATAATCCAAATTTAGAAATCTGCTTCAAACACAATGGAAAAGAAGTTACACTTAAGGGACTACCAAATGGGTCTCCCAAAATAGTATCATGCAAAAGGATGGAGAGGATTGTAAGGCACGAACAAGGGGAGTGGATAGCTCAATGCATGGTGTTAGACAAGTCACCCTCTCATGAGCCAACTATTCACGTCGACATCCAACCTA